>SJOL01006170.1:0-35527 GCA_004794785.1 Opisthorchis felineus
CGCTTGGGTTTTTCATGTGCAGGTATACCGATTTGCCAGATGAATCTCTGCGCACAACGTGGATTCTGGTCGCAAAATGGAAGGTTTCTGCACAAATGCCAAGTTGATTTCACAGGAAAAGTTCCACGATGGTGAATGAGTTCTTTCTCCACAATTTGCCTAACTTTGAGAAGTGAATCCACTTTTGAATCCACATGAATTTGGGGAATGTTTGGAAATCAGTTCAGTGCATTTAATGTGTCGAAGTATTGATCAGACCAGCGCATTTCAAGGGTCACAGACAAGTTGAGATAAGTGTTGGGCAGGCGATCACTTGAAGCTCTCGTTTTCGACACCTGTCTGCACTCGTGCGCAAATTTTCCGAATATCATCGTCCGTTTGGAAACCAATATCCTTTCGGGATTTTTCACAATACTGCCAAAACAAACAGCAAGATAATTTTGTGCGGTTTCCGAAGAGAACTTTCCAGGTAACTAAATAACAGCGCACGATCTATTAGTTCAGGTTTATAAACGAGGACATATATTTCCACGGCAATTCTCGTGCATAATGGCGTCGCATAACTGACAACTTATTGGTTGGGGATACCTTGATGTATTCATCCTGCCTGGCCGGTTGAAACATACCACTATGCGTTTGCGATGTCATCAGCAGCTCGTCTGTTTTACTTCCACCAGTTGGTTCAGTTATGACTGTCTCAGGCCAGTGAAATGGACAGGTTCCCTCCGAAGATATTGTAGTATGCACGCTTTTCAATCAGCAGGGGACACTGATTCTTCGAAGGTAGGGTTTCGCAACAATTTATGCGGATGCGAAACAGAAAGAAAGATCACGAGCCGAGGCCCAGTAAGAAAGGCTGTACATCGCTAATAATTACGTTTACATCAATCAAACTGGCCGCTTCTTGAAGAACACCATCCCTGGTGTTCCATGGCCCCAGTGAACCGGTCAGTGTTAGTGGTGTGATGCGTGAGGCCAGTGAGCGTGTGCAGAGGTTGCTGTGCCTGCCGTTGCGTCCGCCGTGTGTGACTGAACTGAGGTCTGCACGCGCATGTGTAGGGGCAGGGTCTTTGTGGCAGGTCAACCAGTGTCTGGTAACAATCCTGGAGTGGTCACCAAATATGTAGTTTGCAGGCAATGAAAGCACCATGGGACAGTGATTCTCCGAAGCTTGGGGAGCACGGCAATTTCTGTGCCTCTGTGTACTAAACGATGATCCAGCTACCGTCTTCTTAAAACAAACGTGGATTATCACTGTTTTTCACCGAAGAAAAGAAACTATTTTAGTTCGTTGAAAACCTTCATTAGCCTCCGGTCATTCATATGTTATTCCAGCGATATTTATTTGGTGAGTCGAAGCAAATGATTCAAGGACCATGCGCACCTTGAAACGAGGTAAATCTTAAGATGGTATGTTTTGAGTTCTGGTTATATCTCGGTAATCAGTCGGCAGCCAGTGGGGTCTGATTGACAGACCTAATGGGAGTTTTGCNTTCGCCAAGTATCTAGACACAGATAACGGTGGGAAGTATTTAATAGTGTAGGTTAACTCGGTAGAATGAGCCAAGATCGGGGGTGAACACTGCCTTGTTATGGATCAGAAGATGACCTCAACGAATAAAAGAAGGTAACTTCTCTGCTGATTTAGCGGTCCACTCAGCTCAAATTAACACACACCCAATTCCTTGGTTACACAAGGGCAAAACTTACTCTGAAACTGCGTCTTATCACCCTAACCCTAACCCTAACCCTAACCCTAATGGGTGTTTTGCAGAACAATGAGGCTTATTTGTTCCTCTAGTCAGGAAGCTCTCTAGGTATAGCAGCTTCCGTAGGTGTGCATTTGCGTCTACCGCAACATGTGTTAAACAATGGGGAAAACGTGAACCCACGTACATCGCGCGCTCATTCGATGTTGATGGCTAATTGATTTTTGGGTCAACAGTGTGGACGTTAAGTCTGGACGTTAGGTGATCGAAACGTGTTACATGTGTATGATGGGACCTTATGAGGACGAAACATGGAGCAAATTGTTTCTTAGGGATCTGACAACTGTGGTGTCCTCAAAATTTTCGAAAAACCTGCTTCTACAAAATTAGTGCAATTGGCTTGGGTTTGTTGCCTGGTCCGGTCAGTACAGCGGTGCTACTGTCACGTGGTATACGGTGGATATTTATAAAGTCTTCATGAAATGGGAACATCAGAAACCTGAAAGGTGCAAATCACTGAACAGATTGGACAGGCTGTCGCCAAATAGCTCAATTTCGCACACAATTATCAGCACGCTGATGAACTGGGATTTTCAGAGTATTGAACAACACTTTCGTTCTGCAAATGAAGTCAAGCTGAACCACAAACATGGGAGGAATGCTACAAAACTGTCTCTTCCTCACTGTAAGTCTCCGGTTTCTCAAGAAGTGCTACGGAGATGGGAACCTGCCACCTACCTGTTAGTAGATGAGGGCTATGCCATCGGCTCATGGGCGGTTGGTGAACATTACAACTACTTCGCACTTAGACAGCTTATGGTGCAAGTGATGTTTCATTTGGCCCATCCAAATAACGTGGTACCCTGCTGGCTGTCTCACTGAGTGGCCGGAATATTTAGTCTTCCGCTACCGGTCGGGAGTTTGAGGATTCGCATCTCTGCGATGAAGGGTGAGATGCGCGTTGCTGATGATTCCGAAGAAGGCAGAAACGGTTGCAAAATGTTTCCATCTCGTTATGTTATTTCGTTCTATGGATTTGTCAGATAGCGAAGAAACCCATAAGCACTTACAACAGCAATCCGTGCATTCTACTCATTTGCGTTTTTTCGGACTAAATCTAAATAAAAATAATTTCTAATTTTACTTAACTGCGATAAGTGGTATGATAAATTGTCGAAACGGCAACGTTATATGATCGTAACATTGGTGAAACCAAACAAGTCAGTTGAGTATGCAGAGACAGTCAAAAATTAGGGACAGAAAACTGTTTGGGATTGAATAATTTTCTTGCTACAGTGATCATAGTTTCGGGAGGATACTGCGTCGTGCGAGATTATTGGATGGTGAGGATACGCTGCCCATGTTGCCCAGCTTTCGAGGATTTTGCGGAAACATTCGGGAATTAGAAGCCACCCGGTCCATGATCCATGGTGAAGTCGCCGTTCTGGATGACGATACAATTGAGATCACTGAACTGCCTTGGACCCAGTCCTACAAAAGAAACGGTGTTGGAACCTATGGTGAATGGGACAAACAAAATTCAACCGTGCATCACTGATTATAAGGAATACCACACAGATACCACAGTTTGCTTCATAGTTAAAATGTCACCGGAGAAGTTGCGAGAAGCTGATGTTATTAGACTGCACAAATTTTTCAAGCTTTCCGGCGCGCAGACCACTAACTCAATAGTCTTGTTCGATCAGCTGGGCTGTCTAAAACACCATCGCAGCCTGCACTTCATACTAGAGGAGTTTTTCGATATCCATCTTCAGTAGCATGAGAAACGCAAGTCGTATCTCGAGAGGATGCTGGCTGCGGAGGCAGGTAAACTGGAAAATCAAGCTCGGTTTGTTCTCGAAAAGATACTGCCTCAGATCTCGATCAAATAAATCGCGTAAATAGCTAATTCAGATTTTGAAGAATGCTGCATATGACTCTGATCCTGCTCTTGCTTGGAATTAGTGTCTGGACAAATTGGCCAGTCTGGAAGAGGAAATGGAATCCGGCTCAGGGAATCCACTGAACAGACCGAATCTGGTGGTCCTGATTACAACTATATTTTGGGTAAGCCGTTGTGGTCATGCATTCGAATCTTGTACACGAACATAAACGTTGGATCGATTGGCGCGACCATCGGTAAGTAGCATTCGGAAGTGTTTGATAGAGGGTTATTTTAGAGAAAATCACTAATAGGCAGATTTCTATGGAGTAATTCACCCTTTTATACAACACATTGGGGTGTGGTGGGGGCTTTTTTATTGCCCTATCATTTTGTGCACAATTTCTGTCGTGAATGCAAACCGATGGAGCTAGAACACATTCTTTTTGTTGAAGTGTGAAATTTTCCAACCCGTAAATTATTAGGGACGTTATACACAAAATGACAATCTGACATTAAATTCGATGAGACATGTCCTTCAAAGTGTCCGCCCCCACGACAAATCAAGTGAAATTCGGTTAGCCTAATTTGCCACATGACAATTGCTCTGGCATCATGTGATATGGATGGTGTCCGATTCAGAGAAGCGCAGTTATGCGAGAATTTTGTCCTCAAACGCAAAATGAGGAGGAATCGTTTACTGAAGAATGTGGTCACGAGTTTGAAGACCAAGTAAAACTGGAGTAGGTGTGTTACTTGGTCTAACAAACTGTTGATACTTTCTTACTTTCTAGCTATCAAAGAATTGGACTTACTAGACCTAAATGCTCGCAGACATTCGTTCGCATTTATTGCAAATGGAACTGAAATTTATAAGCCACAGGTTTAGTCGCACCAAAAGATTTTTAACAGTTCTTAAAGTGTCGTTTATGCTAGGGACAGCGCTAAGCGTTTCTCATGCTGCATATCAAAACACAATTTTTCGCTCTTTCATGAAAGTGTCACGCCCAGATGTTAAACAGATGTCTAATCAACCCCCTAAAATTTCAAATAATGTACTGCTGGATAATAACCAAACGACTTGAGAAGTCATGCCCGTCGACGGCCTGGGACAACTAGAGTGTCACCTTTGAATTTGCACAGTTTGTGTGTACATCGCAGATGTCGTGAAATCCAAACCAACGTAGATCAAACCTGGTTGATGTAATTGTGCTTGGGATGTTAGTATCCAGAAACTGACATCCAAATATCAATAGAAAATTATGATTAGGCACTTTGTTTCACTGTGTTAGTCTTGCGGGGAATTGCATATACATGAAGCCTGGGTTGTGGACAGCTCATATTCACCGAAGCGTGTTTACCATGATACAGCAGGCGGGGTAATTAGGCACCATTCCATCGGTTTCACTAGCCTCCGCAAAAACTTTGGAAGCGTACTATTCGCCGGTTGGACCTTATCGGTGTCCGTAGAACTATGGCATTAAGCCAAATCTTCCTTGTTCGGTCAGCTGGTGCATCAAATCTTGGACTGATTTCTTAAAAACATTGCTCGCTTCGTCTTTTCACAGCCGTCATATCACATCGTGCCGAGCGTTCTGTTCACAGAAATACGAAGTCATGTTATCTATGTAGTTATGGGGAACTGATGGAGTTGGCGTACGCTCACTGCGGGCGGGTGTCATGAGCAGCGAAAGAAAGAATACCAGGTTCAACTATTTGACCCATACATTAAGCTAGTTATTGACAGAGAATACGAAGTAGTGTTAGTTAAACAAATGAGAAAAAATAAACGCTCTGTGTAAGTGTTTATTGTAGGTGAAACTGTTCTCAAATAACGCGGCAAGGTTCTCGGATTTCGCAGCCAATTTACTTCGTATATATTTTCCTGTACACATTAGTCAGGATTGAACCGCAGAATGTTTGCACACTGGCGGCGTGTCATCTTGGTTCATGCACGAATGTAAGGTGGAAAGGCAAACACCTGCCTAGTCGGCAGATCGACACGGTGCGTGCGTCCAAACTAACAAAAAATCACTGACCGTGAGTTTCCGTGCAGAACTTGCCTGATTTTAGGTGGAAGCTTGCGTCAGTGTGAAAGGCTGATTATCAGCCCTGTATTTTGGTGTACCTTCAGTCATTTCTTATCTGCATGCACTTCATAGCGAAGGGTGAAGCAAACGACAGAGCAAAAGCCTCTCTCGGTTGTGAAATTCAAAATCTAATGGAGTACGTTTGAGTGTTATTCCGGCAGGACAGTTTCTCGAAATCCAGCTCTGCCCATCAGTCAAATATGAGGATAGAATTAATTCTCAGGACATTCCACCTAGTGTATAAAACCCCAGTGATCCAGGGCTGACTGAAACCGCATCCATCTAGATTTAACCGGCTCTGGAATTCTTTGACAATGTACAGGGCTTATTCAATGTGCACATGCGCTATCGGACTCCCCGTTAAGTGGTCAGTCAAAGAACTGATCCTCCCAAAACTGTTTGAATGCCCCTACCACATTACACGTCCAGAAGTACCCGTCCCAATAGTCCCGGATCAAGAGTCACCGCGCATTCGATAATTGGACCTTCTGAATGATATGACCAAACATGAGGAAGAAACATGCTGCGTCAACAGAATAGATTGCGGCAGGCGCTGACTTCTTCATTGGTCAAACAAGTAAGGCAATCACGGAAGGGGTCACGTCAAATTCACAGATTGAGGTGAACCAGCCAAGTGGGAGGGTAGCTCACTTTCCCGGGGGTGCGTATTGCGTGAGGCAATCTGGTTTAAATTACATGTCCTGCAGCAAACATTTCCATGTCAGTTTATGAGTTTATTCATAAAATGCATTTACGATACGTTTCTTAAAGCATTCGGTCTCTGGGCCAGAACGCGTGATTCGCTCTTAACAAGAGTGAGATCCACAAACGACCCATAGCACACAAGCGAAAGCAAACTAATCATGTTCGCCAGGGTATAAGACCAGCCGGGTCTCGTTGGATTTGCTTATAAAATGACGCTTGTATTATATTTGCTGGTAAAACATCTGATTGATCTGGAAATATTCGAACAATAAAAAATGTATTTGTTTAAGTGCGCCGTGAATAAGATAATGAGTGCTACTCAGAGCGTGACAGATGTATCACCATAACACTTGTGCAAGTGCTAATCTGCCTTTGCTTTCGTGGAAGGAGCTTCCACCAGCGTCCTATTGGAGGTTAATTTTCTGCCGACTGATAATCGATTCCGAGAGTAGTGGTATCTAGATAGATTTCAGATGTAAGGATACATCGAAAAGAGGAACACAGATACAGTGAATTCTGAATCGCAGTTTTAGATAACCTGAACTGTACACCTTTACTATCTATCACGCGAAGTTTTCACGCATTAACGGCACGATCTACACTACTGTTGTCTGCAAAGTAGCGTTGTGTTAGCTGCGTTATCAGCCGAATCTCTCTGATGATATTCTGGTGGAAGTAACACCATAATTGTCCAGTACTTCGTTGCAGCATGATTGATGACGATGTCCGCCAGTGAAAACATCGAACAATTCCGAAAAACAGATGTGGTATGCTGAGAAGCTGGGTACTGCCTTGAAGACAAGTAGAATGTGTGCGTGCTGTCAAGCGAGTGGGTGGAAAAATTGGAATGCAATCAGTCCTCATGGTTAAAGGATAAGATTATCGCCTTGTTTTGCTGGCCCTCTTTGTCCAGGAGGACTCTATAAATTCCAAGTTGTATGTCATTTGACAGGACTCAAAAAGGCAAAGGCTTTTTCTTTGCCGCGCTTTTTGTGGTCATATCACTCTCCTAAATTGAGGCTTCGCCTCTGAGTTCCCTGTGATTATCTGGAGCAATGGACTCTCATTACCACATACTAGCCTGTAATTTGGAGCTGTCTTCAGTCAGATGGCACAATGCGAACATAAAAGTGTGTTTACGACAACCCATGTCTTCACTAAACGTCTTAGAGACAGCTCAAATGAGAAATACGTCTGCGTAGTGAATGCTTGGGGGCCGACCTTGATTATCCCTGGACGTGTTTGTGAGGCTATAAACCCTATGAGCCCGAAATTGTTTGAAGCAAAACCGATAGACCTGAGTGGTAATATGTGTGCCAACCCCAGAAACGTAAATTATGTAGATGATTTATCTACAGCTTTGGTGAACCTTAGCTTAGCGGAACCGATACACGGAGCATCTAGCCAATTAAACTGCCGGGCTGTTAAATGACTCCGAATCGATTCCTCGGTCACATCTTTAACCATGTTACACAGTTTGAGACAAGGCACAAGGTTGAGTTGCTATCATCTTTGAAAGTTCTTACAGGATATGACCAGTTACGTTGATCTATGTTTTCTGAATCATCGCAGGTGAATTGACGGACATTGCCGTCATGCGCACACAAAAAGATCCTAGAGTAACCTAGAAATTTTCCTAGTATATTGAATGATTCAGTGATGGAAAATTCTCCGACATGTTTTACGTACACTTTCTTACTCCTTTGTGGACGCTTCCGCCTATCGGGAGTGTGCGAAACCATGAGAACCCGTAACTACGTTGTTCTCAGTGAACCCCTATTCCTACTGCAATTGCGCCGCTTGTTTATCCATCACAACCGAGGCGGTTTATTTAAAACAGCCATGGATGGCGGTGGATGGCAGTGTGCGCTTTCGTGAGGAAACAAGCGCCGTATTGCCCTAGATGATGCAAGTGTTTAATGGTCGTTACTGGTACTCCACTGTTCAATGCGGTGCGAACACTCTTTGAGATGTAATCAAGCTCAGATGTCTGATGGCTGACTACAAGCATCTGCGATTCTGCCGGCCTATCCAATTCCGCCGGCCTCAAATCTGATCCACAGCCTCATCTGCACTGGCACATCCAGCACTTCCAAAACCGTGCAGGTTGTCATATCTATGAGGACTTGTGCAGTTGTCTATTTAGTGTTGACCACTGGCTCTCAATTCTGACATGGTGGATCGAATGGACTGAGTGTGTACTGATTGGTTTTAAGTGAGCTGAACGATTATTAGGATGCTGACAGCAGTGATGTCTGGTTTGGGTTTTGAGCAATTCGAAAGCTCAGTTTCTATTTACCTTGCGAGGATGGTATTGGAATTGCTTTACCTCCGTTTTGTAGGTGGTGGATTAGCAGGTAGCATCCATTTCAATGGGTTTAGGAAACGCCGCTCTGGCTGAGTGGCAGCCCTAAGATGAGAAAATGTTTGAGGGATTCAGATTCCACCAGGTTCATTAAGTAGAGCAGGTCTGCTGCTAGAATAGTCCACACAAAGAAATTCTGAGTGACCAAATTTAATAATGGCGTAAATATGTTGGTTTTGATAGTGATGGTATTGCACTTGTTTACGATGAGTCTTGTTGGCTGTCCGGCTTAGTTCCACATCATTTGTGACGCCAGTGTCAGCGAACGTACAAAGGAAATGATGTGGCTGCACAACTGTTCATTCCGAATTCCTTTGAAATACTGTTTGTTTCTGAGGGCTTTATGATGGAAAATTTGTGTACACTTTCTCACCAAGAATGATGCTCGAAGGCTTTACGTTTTGTCTCAATGTGAGAATAGCTTCGCCATATAGAGTTGTTGGGGTCAGTCTGGTTGGCACGGTCCATAAGGGCTAACTGAAAAAAGTCTGTTAGCTTTGATGCGTAGAAGTGCAACTCACATATTAACAGAAAAAGAAGGGTTTCCGTAGTCAATAACTGACGCACATCTCGTATGATAGCTGGCTTCAACTTACTTGACAGCGGTTGGACTCTTAAGGTTAAACGGAACAAGTTGCCACTACTTTTCTGTCAGCACGTACAAACAGCAGAAATCAGTGTTAGATCAGGTTATTGACCTGACTACAGTGACGCCATTCACGAACCACGTAGTTGTCTTGTGGCCTACTGGAACTGAAGCCTTAACAAAAAGCTCGGTTATTATAATCAGTTTAAAATCAGGCATAAAGCTGATACGCTGTCCATTGGTTTGTTGCGTGGTAACAGGTTGATTTTTCACAAATAAATAGTGGCGCCCTGACTTACGTGTGATATGCTGGCGCATGTTTATTATGTTATACCTGATGGCAGTGGGAAAGCGTGCAATATATCATTAAACGTATTCCCGCGTCGCGAACAAAGCAGAGATGTGTTAGCTTATTTCGGCGATGCGAACTACCTTTCGTATGATGTCGAGGTGGCTCCAGTCGAGAACTCGGCGTCGAATGTGAAACGTGCTGCATATTCACCCACTCGCAAAACCTGTATAAACTCGCATTTTCCTGGAATAATGTCCATCATCTAGTGCACCACGTAAATACCGTTCACACTTCAAGGTCAGCTGATTCTTGTCAGACTGTGACTCCCTAACTGTGACTTGCGAAATTTCGGCCCCTTCTAAAAGAGCAGCCAATTCTCATCGGCCATTCGAAAGAATCCAGAATAGAATGACAGTGTATTTGATTTTACCCTCAGCTCCCTAGCACTGCTCAATGATTCCGTTGCAGACATCCCACCGTGCATTGTGAATAGATGCTACAGAACTTCTAACAGTGACTGTAGCCGCGTCACTCGGAAGGCAGAAGATAATTCTCCATTCAAGTTGCATATGGCTTCTCACGTGTTGGTTAAATAAATATCCATATGTCATCTGCAGCGGCAAGCATATTGCACGCAGTTTCGGGAGGTCAGATGAGGGATTTCCTCATGGAATGCCAGCACATGTGATATTGATACGGATATTGATACGTTCCTATAATGGCGAAACCTGTTAAGCATATTGGACTGACTGATTGCTCGTGGATCTTTTGTGGAGATTTGTACATGTAACAAACACACGTGATTGGAACGTGTCACAATATCCTCAGTAGTACAGTTTTATGGCAAACCCTGTTTACTTCGCCAAGTATCTAGACACGGATAACGGTAGCAAGTATTTAATAGTGTTGGTTAACTCCGTAGAATGAGCCAAGATCGGGGATGAACACTGCCTTGTTATGGATCAGAAGATGACCTCAACGAATAAGGGAAGGTAACTTCTCTGCTGATTTAGCGGTCCACTCAGCTCAAATTAACACACATATTACACATTCATAACCTTGGTCACACAAGGGCAACACTTACCCTGAAAATGCGTCTTATCACAAGTTTCGTACCCATTATCCTAATCCACTTTAAATTGTAATTCCAAGTCCCACACGAGTAAAAGCTGCATAAAAATGTATTGACTTTCTACCAGGGCATTTCGCATGTCACCAAAGTGCGTATCACTCGATAATAAAATTACATTTTACATAGCGCTGCCATTCAACCAGTTGGGACTTGCGGCATTTTTTCTGTGTTAAGTAGGCAGTTCCATAGCGGTTTCAACTAAAGCGTCTATGTTTGCTGTCTCTGATCACTCTTATTAACGGGTTGTCGTAATTATGTCTCCCTAATCAGTTAAATTTCGAGTGCAAAAGCAGGCAGTAGTGTGAAAATTCCATTGCCTTATATATAAAGTTATTGATCTCTCAGCCTCACGTAGAACTTTCTCCTTAAACCAGCTTCGTGGTTTCTAGTTTGCAAGCATAGTGCTGTCAAACTTGAATGGTTAACCATTCCTCTGCCATTGCGCAATTTGCCCACAACGGAGCACATTTCCCAAATTTTGGTTCCTGTGGATGCTTACATATGAGCAATCCAGTTTCGTCTGTCTCAGTTTATAACCAGGGCTTACAAAAACTTCCACTGTGCGATAATTCAATCCGCGTTGGCCACATTCACGCACGTTGTCCGTTATCACACTTGCCCTACATCATTAGACTTAACAAAATTTGATTTAGTTTGACGCTTGATGTCCCAACGTGCTTGCAATCTCCATTGTGCGCGGTGGCCGAGGAGGCGAGTAGCGCTATCCTTTGAATTTGTCTGCGCAATTGCACGTGTCCCTCCTAAACCAACACTGTTAATAGGGTTGATGAATGACGTTCGGAATGTGTTATCAGCTTGAAGTTGTCGACACACCTGCGCGGGTCGCGTACACATTAGTTTGCCAACGTTCAAACTCAAAACAACGGTGGTCCATTTTTCCTGAGTTATATCCGTTTTAATGGTATCCATATGACCGTCAACGCGGAGCATACACTGATTATCAGTCCATAGATTTGAGAACTGGCTGGTCGTTCAATCTGGGGAGACCAAACACCCGGAGAATCACGGTGATTGGGGATTACCGCAAACACACCTTCTCACTGAGGTCCAATGGGACAGACTATGCGATGCTTTCCACAACCGTCTCTGATTATGACATTCTATTCTACAGCAAGAATCGAGGTATCTTAGTAAACTAGATAAATGGGGATACCACTCGGGAAAACTCATTCCTTTTGTAACTCGTTCGCGGAAACGTTATTTAGCACAAAACGTATCGCTTCGTTTATCACCCTAGTGTCAACATGCATCATCTCCCGAATTGGATCGTCATTGGACTTCTAGATTGTGGGAGGTTCAATGTCCACATCCACCGGATGTAAATCTAAGTGAACGAAGTGTGAAAAAGAAGTGAATGGGTTACGTCACATGATGGATCATTTCGACTTGGAACTAAGCATCCGCGTTTGTGATGTTGCCAAATGTGGGGGCGTTGTGGTATGACAAGTTGCTTGCGCACCAGGAATGCTAATTCTCATGGTGCACCATTATACCAGATCACTTGTCGTTAGAATCGCAGACAACTGATGTTCACAGGCTTAAGGAATACAAACAAGCAATAGTAAGTTATCCAACGCTTATTCCTTTCTTCTTGCGGTAACCACCTGTGAGTTTGAAATTTAATAAATATCATGTAATGTATCATTTATCATGTACCACGCAATATTTCATGCTTTTCAGGACAAGAGAAATATACTCTCAAGCCGAAGTTGCGCGTAGATAACTCAAGATGCTGCGAATGTGATGTATGTGATCGTGAAAAACGACCTGATTCTAATCCGTGTAGTAGTTTGAAAGGTAAGCTCTCGAAAGCCCGGGTCCCGTCACTATGGAGTGTGTGGACAGGATTTTAGGTGTTACAACTTGCGTGCACTTTTGAGTCTTATCCCCAGCAAGTTCAAGATCGAGGGACATCGAACTCCAGACTGATTGATCGCACGTCTGGGCCTGACTTGAAAAGATGATGTTTGTGTGGATTAAATTCGGGCCAACTGGGCGTTAATTCGCATACTTTGCCGAAAGAGCCGCTCTCCAAAGCGGAATCCTTCATGCAGCTGGTGCACTTAGAAGCTGAAAACACCAAGTCCGTGGATATTTTGTCCTTTTGTTATGCCTGTGCATTTCGAAGAGATTCTGTGGAGTTGGCCGTTCGATTTACATGGTTTATTTGATTCAAGGCCGTTTCGTCGATTATATATATTTAACTGGTGTGTAGGGATATTTCCATGGGGCAACCTGTTTGTCGTGTTCTTTTCATTGCTGAAATAACTTAAATTTATCGGAATTATCCTAATACCCGACCATATGCAGAGTTCATATGAAGTTCTTTCCTTCAGAATCCTTAGGACAATTATAAAAATGAATTGTTTCCACTCATCTGAGGTTCACCTGGTGGAGCCAATTTTGGCGAACTTCCACGTGTGTGTTTTGCTTGCAGTTGTCCTGAAGGAAATGTAATGTATGTTTTACTCAGTGCCTGGTTCATCTAAGCCTCGCTGATAGCACGCTGATATTCACGATTGCGTTACTTTAAGGTTATCCTTTTGGTGCATTCTGCCTGGCCGGCTCTACTTCTGACATATGATTCGAATCTTACGGGATACAGTCTTACGGGATTCAAGGGAAAATCCTACTCCGGATGAAGCGTTCGTACCAGATAGAACATTCCTAGTAAAAGTAGGCTCGACTTACCCTTCTCCAGGCCCGGTCTCCATTGGAGTTCCTCAAGGCTCCGTTCTGGGACCACTGCTGTATCTGATGTACGTCAACGACCTTCCAGACGTTCTTTCAAGTCCATGTCTACATTTTGCGGACGACTTGAAGTCCTAGAGTACCAATGCCAGTGCCCCCCAAATGGATGTAGACGCTGCAAACCAGTGGTCGTTGGACTGGCACCCACCTCCGAATGACGACAAGTGCGTCCATATGTCATTTGGAGGAGACTCGGCGAAAGCCTATGTGGTGCATGGTAAGAATGGACCAGAAGACATCACGAAGATAGATACCAAAAAGGATTTGGGTATCTGGCTCTCTTCAAACATGTCCTTCTCACTGAACCATTAGAAATCGGCCCAAAAGACATTCGCCGTTCTACGGATTATTAGGCGCACCTCCTCGCGTATTACCCACATGGACTTCCAAATACTCTATGGGGCCTACGTCAGACTGCTTCTTGAATACGCCAAATAAGTTATCTACGCGGGGCACACGAACAACGTAACCCTCATTGAGCGTGTCCGGCGAGCTGCTACGAAAATGGTTGCCTGCCTTAAATCCGTGGAGTACGAAATGCGTCTCGCGGCGCTCGACCTCTTTCTCCCCGAGTATCGCCGCCTCCGAGAAGACCTAATTCTTACTTATTCCCTGTTTGAACAAGGTTTTGCCAATAGGATTTCACCGTTGAGCGAGCAAGCACATGGAGCGGACATGGTAAGAATATTTTCAAGCTCAGAGCGCACACTTTCATGATGCAAAATGTTTTCTCATTTCATGTAGTGGCTGCGTGGAATTACCTTCCTCCGACGGTTGTCCGCGCTCCTTCTAGAACCAAGTTCAAAGGAATATTAGACACTTTTATATACTAGCGCTTGTGCTGGCAAGCATACTGCCTCGGGCTGAGAGCTTAAAGAGCAGTGGTGGTTTTGAGATCAAGACCACCCGATTTTCTGTGATGGTCTGTCACGGCGAGAGCCATTACATCATTCCAACAAAACCTCATGAACATGCTGAAAAAACGCCTCACTCAATGACGTGATATGGCGTGATCTATGGTTTCACTGTGTGGCGATGTCGTATGAGGTAGCCCACTAGAACAGACATCCATGAATAATTTGTGTAGGTGTAATGGCGGGGAAACAGCTCACAATTTGAGTACGTGTGGGCGGTCCCGAAATTGCTTGAACTTGGCCAGCCATTGATTCAACCAATTTACATGTGACCTTGGAAAGATTGTTTGCCAATCACAGTAGACCGTTTAAAATGTTGCACAATGCTGGAGAGTAACTGTTCCGCGGCCAGCCTGCGTCCTCCACAGTGGGAAGTCATTTGACGAGGGCACTTCTCTGATATTACTAGTTATTTGCAGTTGAGAACATTCTGCGAATCTTCATCCAAGTTATGGTTGACAAAATTATCTTTCCACTGGCAGTTGCTTTTCTTTCAGGCAGCAAATCACTTGCCCAATGAGGAATTAGATTAACTAGTTGAATAGGCAAGTGTGTGGTCTGATCTAAGAGGGCTCAACAGGCGCAATTACTGCTTTGCTGTTATGCACCTTCCGCGAGACATATCAGTGGTGAATGAAACATCCGCATATTGGGACACACTGCTTGGTATTTCATCCGTTCCCATTACTACTGATGAGACAATCAAGTTGATGATAATTATGCCGATGACGTTATATTCGTTGGCGCGTTTGTATATATCGGGATCCCAGGAATGTGGCCACCCTATTGTATCAGTGTTGACTGAAGTTGTTTAGCGGTGTTCGTCCATATTTGTGCCTCTGTTTAGTTTTTGATGAAGAGGATGTGAATATCGATGGCGCACTACGGGTTAAGAAAGCCTCATGATATTAGGAGATTAGTCGGCATATAACAGTGAAATCAAATATAGTAGTGAAACACTTACGGGTGTTTTAGTTTTGATATTGGTTGCATTTTGTCATCTTGGAATGACATGGCATTGAGTAGAGAAGCACTGACTACCTCCAACCGGAAAATTGTTGCGCGGTCAGCCTTTCCTCCTAACTTGACTGGTCGGTTAGCAGGTTTCTTTGATTTCATTCGCTTCATCTTCTGGAGTTTTATTAGAGAAAACCGCATTAATTCCTACGCGAAACGCCAAATTGTTAGCACCTACGGTCGTACTCAACTTCTAAGAACTCAACATATCTACGAAGATAACTGTACAGAATAACCTGGTGTGACCTAAACACTAAAACGCAGGTGATTTGTGAAAACGCATTGGTTTTCATTCGCTGGGCAGTTAATTGTATCGTTGGCGGCACGAGTTTATCTTTCAGGCCAAGGTTTCTTGGATAACTGACGGACTGCGGCTCTAGCCAATGGTTGAATACACTTTTCGTGGTTTACACTGTTTGCACCATGACCTATATCCATTAAATTCGATGACGTTTGTTGTGCCCAAATACGGAGGGTTACCACATGGTGTCCCTTCCGCTGCATTGGTGCATCGGGATGACGCAGTTTCCTTCAATTGTGAAACCAACCTGTTACAATACAGCAGTCACACGCCTGTCAACGTGATACTCACCATTCAGTTCGGCTCATTCCTTCCTTCACATTTCCATCAATTTACGAAGGCTGAGGGTGTGCACGAAGATTGCGTGAAACGGGCGGCATCATGCCACAAAAATGTGATTTTTTGTCTGCATCTGTTGATTTAAAGCATTTGGTGATGACTCATTCGATCTAATACTAAATCCACTGGGGACGACAAGGATATATATATCAGCCTACTTTGGAATCGCATTGACATTATGACTGAGAGCAAAGCCGTACTGTTTGTTCTAACGGCAATTTTACTGAGGAGTTGTAAGAAGTGTTTATCCTTACTCATTTATCTTTACTCTATTTAGCCAGTGGACTAAAGTGCTTTGATTGTGACAACTGTCCGGAGAATCCCACAGAAGGAAACGTCACCGTGAAGGACGGCTGTGGAGCGTGCCTCGTAGGTGACCCCTGGCTTAAGACTTTTTCCTGACGGTAAACACTGTGGTAGGAAGACTGTCCAGTACTGAAACCCTGAACACAAAGCTTTTAACCTGTCTAGGCACCTCGGAATCCGAACGTCAGTGAATTTTCATGTCTACAGACTGTTGGTTTTCAGGAGCACCTTGTGGACTGCTAAGTGTTAACTAGAAACTACATATTAGTTTGTAGCCAGCTGGCTCAGCTAAGATAGCGGCTAGGTGGATTGCAGATTCATACTGACTGCACCGATAATAATTGAGCAATGAAATTTTCTGAGTGATGATGTTCGTTATATTGTTTTTCGAAGTCTTCTTATCAGGGTGACCATCACATCTGCAGACACCGCAGAATTCTCAGTGTGTCAATGACGATTGCAGGCTGTTCAACTACGCAGAAGTTGCCTCATCATGTGCTCCTTTTCAAAATTTGTGGACGTTCAACTGAAAAGCTTGTACACAAGCACTGTCCTAGAAATACATGGAGGCACTAGGTGTTTTCTGCCAACCAAGCACTAGACGAGACCGCCTTCAAAGGTATATTAGCCGATGTAGCATGTTCACTTGTGAGCGGTTGTGCAAACCGGGGACTCAATTCAAATTGTCCAGTTAGAAGTCCCATGAAGCGGTGGTCGGCACACTCCCAAGTCAGTAAAAATACTCTGCTTTAAGGCATAACTCCAGTTTAGCCCACCACCGTGAAAACCAAAAATTTCTTCCAATGTTCAGAGATCTATATTTCATTTTTGTCAAAAGCTTTCAAACATTTCGCTCTCCTCTAGAGTAGAAATAAAAACCAAATGGTTTCACAGAATTCATTTTCCATCAGAAAAATACACAGATATACAAACCATACAACATCGCGCAATTTTCAAATTCAACCATTTCAAAAACTGTGCGTCCGATGAGTGACGTCTTCTTTTCGTTTCGGTAACGCTGGAATGATTTTTACTAGTTGCCTTTTTGGGGTCACTGTCTACTTTCAGAATGTGCAAACATCTCTTTCAGAACATGTTATTATAAACACAATGCAGTAAAGAAATGTTCTCATGACAACCGTGGTATTTGTTCTTTCTGTGGTTTTGAGATAGACAGGTCCATAATGGTCAGCCTTGTATGAATACTTTACCAGCAGGTGTCCTATCCCACTGTGTTGACTGTAACTATGTTCTATTCCTTCAGTGATAAAACCTTGTTATTCTATAATATGTTCATCAAAAACGCATGTTTTTATACATCCTGGAAAAAGGATTCACGATTGGTCCTAGGGATATCCCACTACCAGTGAGATAAATTAAAGGTTTCACTACAACCTATCCAACTTCTAATGCATATGGTAACCGTACACGCGACCACTTTCACAATGTATGGTGTGGTGATTTTTTGGCTGCAGGTAATCCACTGTTTTAGTAGAACATATGTTCCTTTCATTTTGATCCTATGTTTTGAACCTAGTTGAATTAGCGTTTTAGCAACTGCGACAACGTTGTAAAACTGTAGACACCAGGATACCCATGAAGATGGGCACTTACCACGGCACTTTTGCACCCGTCTTTCACCAGGCTGTGGTTTGTGTATGCTGATGATTTATATGGTTGCATTGTTTTCACTTTGTTTAGATAACCAGGGCGTATGCTAGCAACGTGCTGAGCTCGTTGACAATAAAATGTTCCCCTACATGTCCACCAATAAACGGTGCGGAAATCGGGAGCGTTGTCGGTGTGAAAGTGGGCTGTTGCTACACAGACCTTTGCACGGCTGTTGCAGTCCTTCGAAATCCAAATCTTCTCCTTGTGTTGACTGTTCTGCTCGTGCTCCATACAAAGTAATGATCCTGAAATTGTAGAACAAAAAACAAACCTTAATCAACCAAACAATTTTTCGCTTCTGAAACATTCCCACATTTTGTCTGGGCATACATACTTTGAAATTATATCATGAGTTTTGATCTGTTCGGAGGATATTGATGGGGATCCGAGAACACGCATGAATAGATACAAGATTTTTAACACCGATTTCACGACATTCAGTGGTGTGGCGCACCTGCGGTAAATCAGCGAGCATGACGCAAATCTAAGGTTTATCCGAATCACACAGTACTGGAAAGAAAATGGACTCAACGTTGTTACGCGTGGGTGAACCCTATATCTGTTTTTTCATCTGTTTGGATCTGCTTCAGTCTCTGCCTACATTATGTTGCTTCAGTTGGTTCTTCCCACATCCTGCAGTCACTTCAAATTTGCATGTGAGAAACAGTTAGTAGCTCAGTTTCTTACACAGACGTTAGGAAAACTAGAAGGATAAATTGGGGAAACAGTGTATAAATAATGCCTGTAAAATAACAATTACAAGCGGCAAGAATGTGATTTCAATGAACCAGAGGGTACATTCCCGTGAATAAGGTACTTGAGTATCGGGGCTTCTGTATGAGCAAAACACGACGTCTTTGTAGTGTTTACTACCGGTATGTTCCGCGTCAGCTTTGGGACTGGGGTGGACGATCTGTGTACAGACCACCAGATTAAATAAGCATGGATGGTTTGACATCCGCATGCACCAAATTACCTGACGTGCTAGTGTATTGTGGGGGTGATAATTGTTGGCTGGCAGCCAAATAACCAAATGCCATACGCTCTTGGTTGGGCGAAACCTGGTTTGCAAACGTCCTCACCATGCGGCTGAACATCATCGGTGCGTGCTTAAGTGGAATAGGCCGATTTCCAATACCCACGAAAAGATCAATCATTTCCCGTTTCGCAGCCCAGACATACTGCGAGCTGTTCTCTCCCACGTGTGGTTTAATGAAGCTGGTCAGCCCATGGTACTAATTGCTAGTCCGTAAAATTAACGTCTGCCAGGAAGGAGGACGTTTGGGTCTGAACGATTCACGCGGTGTAGATGCGATGCTAACAGTATTCCTCAAGATACTCTGTGCTAATTGCTGGTATGTGTTACGTGACTGGTAAAATTTTAGACAGGGATTTCAGCTGCAGTGGATTTCACTCCAAATCACGATTTGATCTATGAGTGTCGTATAAAATCACTGCTGAACATGCCTGTATATTTGTTGCTTTATGCTTTGAGCGCGGCAGATTGTCCGCCAACGGTCAAACAGTATTCGTCAACTAGGTTTTGTACGAGATTTCCTCTTATAAATCTCACAGCTAAGACTATCCGACACCTCGACTATGAGTGATTCCTTCTTAGCGCACCGTTAACTTTACAAAATCGGTTTAGTCTCATGGTTGTGGATGCTGTCTGTTGATGTTATCTACCCCAAGTTGTACAAATCTCAGTCAAACACCAAGGCACACTAAAGAACAGTGAAAATAAAAACAACGGATTAAGGGGTTCAGTAAAAATATTTGGATGCCGACCGTTTTGTTCGCTATGTAGAGGCTGACAGGTAACCGACTGAAGACGAACAAAAACTCATTCTGTCTTCATTTCGATTAGACAGACACGGGTTAAGAAGGAGATAATCTATCCACCACCCATCTATTATCTGCGTCGTTCCAGAAGAGTGCAGATGACGTTTTGTAAGGCTTCAAGCAATCAATACAACAGGAGCGTTCCTGTTTACATGCTGATAGTCCACACAGGATTCTGACTTTATTCAATCAAGTTTCATATCTACATTTGAAATAAATTCTACGCGAAAAGCGGCTGACTCATTTTTCTCAGTTCCAACTGAAATTTTCAGCGTCTACGGTACACTGTATAGTCGCCATTTGAGTATATTTGTATTGATACGTTTTCAAAATTTTACTGACATTTTACCCCTTAAATAAGGTCAGCCTATGAGGAAGAGGCCAATGAGCACCGTACCACCGGCTTGAGCTCGTTAGGAATCATCGGCAGTGTTCATCAGAGTTCGAATACTGCTTTAGGTTGGAGAGGTGCGCAGCCGCACGTGCAGCATGAAACATCAGCTGGAAATTTATCTTTCAACCATTAACAACCCTCCCAGTAGACAGCCGTTCATCTGGTGGGCGCATCTCTTACCGTTCTATTTTTTAACACTGCAGACTTCGGTTTCTAAATTGGCAGACTTGCTTTTGGTTTCGGCTGTAATCAGTTTGGTGGCCAATAAACTGTCTTTCCTATCTGGAGAAACGAATGTCGCTTTCCTGGAACCCATCACTAGTTTTGGTCACAAGACATTACAGGTGCATCTTCCTCCAGTGTGCTACTGTGCTCAAACTACGAATCGACATTTCAACATTAGAACCAAGGCAATTAAAATATTCCCATAATGCCTTCGGGCACTCCAATTAGCCAAACGAAACGCTATCTCTACGCTGACTAGCCCATTTACTTGATACTGTCGACGAACGCTTCAAATATTGCAGTGAATTGAGTGCTAATCCATAGTTGTGGCTTCCGGAGGTTTTTATGTAAAAGTTCCCAGGAGCAAAGTCGAATTCCAGAAATTTTGTCCGTACATCTTTCGTCATATGTACCGCAGTTGCACATTTTCGGCACCTTCAGGAATACGGCGTTTAACTATGGAGAGATAAATAAACCAGTTGTGACTGTCGTCGACGGCAACTTGGATCCCACTCTCCACATGAGATACTGAAGGGCATCGGTCTAGCGTCAGATTTGGGGAAGATATTTGAGGATGAATCCGGTTGGGGCTAGCTTTGGGTTTGGGATTCGATTTTGGTGGAGTTCCACTTTGGGGTAATGCCTGGATGAGTGATTCGGTTAGCGTATTGTTTTGGTTGAACTAATAGTCAATCGTGGGCTTGGGCTGGGATGAATCTTCGTATCAAAATCACGATGAATGCAGCTTGCTTTGAGGCCAACGTACTTAGCCATTATAAAGGTCGTATAAGTTACCAATTTTCATGTGAATATTTCCGGCTCAAATTCTTAAAACATCAGCTACCCTGTGGAAGACGAACTTGTTCGGTGATTGGAAAGCACGAATTTTGATGTACGGATGGGATATGGAGCGATATCCCAAACGTATACCCCGGATTAGCATTGAGAAGACAACCTGGTTGCAGCACCACATGTCTAGCCCTGGTGAAGCACAACATTCAGAGACTTCCTCGGAATTCAACCACGCGGGTACCCTCAGAGCTGGTCGATGAGATCAGTTTGTTTGGTAGGTTTTAAAATGTGGAATCGTTTGCTCAAACCCGACGTAACCTCACCAGCTGGTGTGCGGCCTAAAACAGCCATCGGAAGGTATTTCTGAGCGCTGTCAGACGTGGTCCTCGGGTGCAATTTAGAAATTTCCGAAGGACGACATCAGGGGTTAAAATATCGATCTGCTTTTGAGGTTCCACAGCTGGCACATTCGGTCTGCACGTGAGTAGCAAGTCAAGATTTTATGGAATTAGCTTATCGGATAACGACTCTGGACTCGGATTCGTGAGGCATTTTGAAAGCGAAGGAGTGTGTGGGCTTTACCATTGGTAATTGTGGGCATATTGGGTTTAGACAAATGGTAGGTCTGCCAAAAGTTATACATACAGATTATTGCCATCTAGGGAGTGATTACGCTTATGTGTACGTGATTACCAAAATAGTTTGTGAATATCAACATAGCAAGTTGGCAATATTTACCGTTTTCCGGGGAATGGCGAAGAAAACGTTTACGCCAGTGTTCCCGCAGTGGTTTCTCCACGTAGACATATCAACGATGACACAGTTAATTTAAGGAGCCTGGTAAAAACACGTGCATGCACAGAGTGCTTCCTGGATCAGTATGGTCGTTATCACAAAACCCGAATGACTATATTTATATTTATTCTCTTCATTATCTTTGAGCAGCCCCGCATTCAAAGTAATCAGGCAGTCTAATGGTATTGTTTATATTCTCTCGTCTTTGACTTTCCTTATGGGACGGCGGCGCTGTCCCATATTACCTGTGGATGATTGTACTATTGACCGGTGAGTTCATGATTAGGTTTTTACACCATTTGTACTCCTTGCTCCCGCATCGCCTGGTCATCCTTTGTACCCTACGGAAAAATGCTTGATTATTCGTCCTTACGGACTCTCGGATTGTGGTTATTTGCACTGGATCCGTTCGAGTCCTATCATTTGGTCCAAAGCCACTGCAAACATATGGATAGTGGGAATGGTTCGGGAATATTGTCTATTTGATGCAGCTAACTTCAACTGCAATTTGACAAGGTAGGTTTGGGTGGGCGTAAGTATCTAGACTGCGAACAGAGGGAATCGATATTTGTGTCATCACTAAAAGAAAATATCTCCTGGCTTTGCAAGTTTGGTGCATTTCAAATTGACCCATAAGCGCCGCGTACCACTTTACTAGGCAATTCAAATGGGATAAACGGAGAATGAACATATTCGCAGAATGAAGGTGATCAAATTTGAAATTGTGATTTCACGGTGGATGTCTGCGGGAGGCCGAAATAGGCAATGCATTATTGTAGAATTTTTAGATATTTTGTAATTTCGAATGAATGCACTCGTTGTCATGTAATCGATTAGTATCAGTACCGGTATTTACTTAGCAGAAAGTTTGGAATTGGAGAACTTAAGAATGATAGTTCGGTTGGAAGACATTTTTGAAAGTCCGGACGACGGCATGATAACAACTGGTGCAATCAGAGACTAGCTAAAAAGCCATGGTTAGGGTCATTTGCAACATCTAGAGTGCGGCAAGCTAGTATTGTAGCCCAGCACGCAAGTTATCACCGATATTCTCCAATGTAAAAGTGTAGGTATATTTACACATACTTGTAATATGTATATATATACTTTATATGGAATGAAATACACTGAGTTCAATATATAGTGAGGAAGTCGCTTGGCGCGTGCACCCATCCAATAATAGGATTGAAATACCTTAAGACCTGAATGGTCTTGAGTTATGGAGAAAATACTGGCAAATACACAGCACATAAAGCAAAAAGAACGGTCCCAATTCTTAACCGTCCAAAGCCACCCTCTGTGTTTGCGCTCATGACGCACTAGGTGTTTCAAATCTGTCGACGTACCCAGCCTTTGCAGAAATCCATTAACCCTGGGTCTCATTGCTAGCGCGTACAACTATACGACAAGTAATCTACTGTTCTATGGTTGTGCACAATTGTCTTGAGGTGTCTACAGGTATTTGAGCAGACCTGTCTCAGAAGCGCTGGTGGTATCAAATGGCACCCACGAGCCAGTAGTAAAGTGTTTGGAGAACGGTGGTCATTTGCGCAGCTGGTATTATTGTCATTAAAAACTTCCAGCACCACCAATGACCGAGACTCATCCATGTGCTACACGTAAACACTGATGGAGCTGTAACGGCAACATTATATATGGTGCCAAATTTCTGTGCAAATCTAATTGATGGACGTTAATATTCGATGATCCGAGTCAAGTCACCTTGCGTTATTGAGTTCAGTTGAGTTCAGTACTGACTTTTGCAATGAAAATCTAGCCCACCTTGCGACTTTTAGATCAGATGGCCAACACTGAATTTCGGCATAGCTGCTAAAAATCTCTTCTCGTGCCTGTGCTGCATTATTCAGGAGCGATTCAACTTTGAACGGCCCTGGATATGGTCACTGGGCCAGATGGGTAGTTAGTGCATTTTATGTTTCGTTTGGCCCCTGAATGGTTCAAATGAATTGAGATCTTGGATTTACCCTCTGCTCAGTGACCGATTCATGCCTCGTCAGACTTTCTTCTAGGTCGTCTCAAGACTTTTGAAAATGCCATTGACCAACAAAATCAGTAATGTTTTGGGGGAAAATATATCGTTCTCCTTGAATGGCAAGGTTATTCGTTTCCTGGCGTAACATTATTCAAATACTAACATGACGTCAGCTTTCTTCGTTGTACGCCTTCCACGTCTATGCAAACCGTATATTCAGGCCACCACTTTGTACATGTATTCAGCGTGAATTCCCCAAAAATAATCCACGACCAAAGTACAATCAAAAACGTCGAGCAGCGCAAACGTAAACACCTCAGTCGTTTGTGAGGAGCCATCATACGAAACGCGGTAACAGGTGGTCAAAGATTTGAGTGACTCGACTCGAGTGCAACACCTGGAGATGCTATCCAATAATACGTTGTTTCATACTCGTGGGAGTTCCTGGCTGCCAGAAGAAAAATATAGCTGCTTGTTAGGAGAGAATCGGTGTCGCCTTTCGCACTAGTATGTGTCAGCGAGTGGCACAGTGGGCTTGCCATGATCGACTCCAAGACAAGCAAAACCTATTTTGGATCGCTGAACTTTCGATACCATTCTAACTTGAGGTAAAATAGAATGTCAAACATACAACGACTTGTCGACTATCATTCCAGCGAGAATGTTTGACTGAAGTTCGGCATTACTCGTAAATTACTATGAACCAGAGGTTGAGGGCGACTTTCAATGAACCGTGGAAACCCAGTTGATACACAAATGAGTTTATTTGTCAAGTTTTGTTTACTTCTGATAGTTGTCGACGCATCAAACTCAGATATCGTGCTGTCACCTGAAGTACTTCCAATTAATTAGGCCCGCCTTATCGCCACTGGTCTTACCATCAAAATTGTCTAACCGGATATCACGTTTAGAAATTATCTTCTGGGTTGACTACAGTTTGTCTCGGGTATTTCTAAATAAAACTGAACTCTTGAAGTTGTCTAAAGCGTTCGCTGGACTTTCGTTGCTTTTAAGCGTTGCTTTTTAATTGCAGAAAATACCAGCCTCAAACTGGTAAACACGTTCAAATCGTATGTTGGGCAATAGTGATACTCTCGTCTCCATACGGAGATCGGAAATGACAAAAAATGTCTGTTTATTCAAAAGATTATACTCACTCAAATTACTGCGGTACGCGCGTTCAGGTATTTGGTATATCAACTTCCGTCAGCTACCCGCCATTGCATCCTAAATTATATTCAATTTTATCGCCCACAGTGTGTGTTGTAGATTCACGAAAGTTGTCAAAATGCTGAATTTTATTTAGATACAACTAATCTAGTCTAGTCACCTCAAGTACTCCCAATTCATTAAGCCCGTCTAATCGCCACCGGTCTTATCATCAAAATTTTCTAACCGGACATCCCATTTGGAAATTATCTTCTGGGTCGATCGAAATTTGTCTGAAGCATTTCCACACAAAATAGAATTCTTGAAGTTGGATTTTCGTTTTCTTTTTGGCATCAATTGCATAAAATGCCAACGTCAAACTGTTTAACAAGTTTAAAGTTGTACAATCGTCAATAGTGATGCTCTCGTGTCTGAACGCGGGTCGGAAATGACAACACAAATGTCTGTTTCCTCAAAAGATGTTACTCACTCAAATTACTGCGGTACGCCCGCTTAATATTTGATATCTCGGCCCCCATCTGCTACACGTCAATGCATCTTAAATTATATTCCACTGTATCGCGCACAGTGTGAGTGCTATACATTTGCGCAAGTTGTCAAGTGCTCACTATTAGGAATCAGACGAGAATCTTCTGCGAAGCTGTCCTCGAAAGTGTTCACTTTCGATGATTTCATTTCGATGACAAATGTCGAAGCATTTGTTTTAGGGAATTTTCAGTTGTCACGGGTATGCCAAAGATCACAGGCAGCGAATTCACCAAAGGCTCCCGGAAAGAGCGGTATCTGCATTCACCTTAAACTACCGAACGAATAACCAAATCGACTCAGCAGAGCGAAAGCTGAAAGGGCGGTGCGTTTGCACTTCTGTTCCACGGGAATGCTTAAAGAGAACTTCTGCGACACGAGTTGTTTCTTTCATGCCGGATGCTTATTCCCAGGAAGGCATCTCAGATCGAGAAAGAAAGTAAACATGGTAGCTAGTTTTCTTAACATACCCGGTCCACTAAACGACTTACGTGTTTTTACAGGCAACTCATCTTGTTACTGCAGAACCAATCACATCACGTAGGCGTTTGTTGATAAAACATGTACAGCACTCTTGAACAAACGCTAGGATGTAGTCTGTGGTCGTCTAATCAAAATGCTGAGACTATGGTTTAGATCGAACTAGTCTAGACGCCACTAGACTCCAAACGAAGCAGGCTGATGGAGTGGATTAAGGAAGTTCAACTCCAGATGTGTTTTGGTGAATGAAAGGACTGGGCGCTTAGACAGGTGTCACTGCTGATGATGTTGACGTTGGGACAGTGATTCTCGGTCTGACAAAATATCTCCAATATTAGTTACTTTTAAACACCTTAAACAATTTAGCTTTTTTCTTCACCACTAGCAACTATTCCGGGTGGAATATGTAATTTTATAGCTCATTTGGTTGATCAAATTTGGAATGGATTTGTATACCTGGGTTCAAGGTGGTTGCAACATTACGCAGCGCTTTCCTCTCCACTCAATTTCGACTGATGAATGCGCAATTTTATGCGAAAAATGATCATTTTTTCATTTCGCACGAGTGCTATTTCGAAAGATTGCTAAACCTATTTTCGGATATTCTCATTCAATTTTCTTCAATCACACACGACTTGAGTACGAATATCAGCTTCAGGTACAAGGTTGAAGCTGGATTCGACACTGTTGTTTAGGGGGTAGCGACAACTTGAACTAATTTAACGCCTAGATCAGATTCTGACCCACCGTTTATGTCCAGCCAATCGCACTTTTGCATTGTCCTGTTCGACTTGCATTCTAGGGGTGCTCGAACTTTGTTCGTTTGCCGAGTTGAGTTTTGAGTACCATTGTTGGCCTAGACGTTTTAATTGTTGCCTCTGCCAGCGCAAATATGAGAGCAATCTACTGCTACCCCACTTTACAACACCGATCAGCCGACTTCACTTCGATTGACGAGCAAATGCACGCACATCATAACCACTAAAAGAAACGATGGAACCAACCTATGATTTGGGGCATCGAAGTCACTACCCTGCACCCGAGTTTCAGGTCCCGTCCCATTACTTGTTCGGTTTTCAAGATAACTCATCACTATCTACAGCATGCCTGTTCCGTTTATATGTTTACAAGCTGGCGTCGGAAATCCCTGCCAGTTGCTTGACGACCCGCTTTGCAGAATACATGAACTATCACAGTCCGCTTTCTGTGAGCATTTCGCCTTAAAAACGCTCAAGCAAAGCCTGCAATATCCGACAGGTGGCTGTTGTGTCAGAAAAAAGTGCCCACCATCCAAGGCCTCTGTCCAATGCTCCTGAAGTCTGCATTCTCCTTATCTCCTCACGAAGCCAGTCTTCCGGTCTAGCTGAATGAGTTTATGACATTCGATCGTTTACGCTCATCTAAGAAGACTTGTTGAGACTTGCCAAATTTGAGCGGAAGCTCTAACCATTTCGCGGGTGGTATGCTAAGCTGTGCAATCCCCGAACTAATCTCAAATAAATCTAAAGGGCAGAACACCTCCTAGAATAACTTTGCACATCCGAGGATGCTGAGCACTGATCTGGTCGGTTGAAATATGAGGAAGCGATTCCCGAAAAACCACAATCAGTAGTTTAAATAAACCTGAATGTGTATTCAGCGGTCTAGCACATACTGATACACGTTATTCATGCTCTGAATCGTGTATGGTCGACAAATGAGCTTTAAGTTGAGGTGAGGCGAAGAACAATTGCCTTCACTGTTCGCACTTTTCTCAGATGTCCGAAGTAGATTGTCCTGCGCATGAAAAGCTGCTACATAGCTCGCACGTGTGCTGCGCGTAATTGCTGTCCCGTCATAAAAGAATACTCGCATTTCAAGACCCATATAAAGTGCTCTTGGAATCGGCGGTTCTGGATATATTTCTACGAGATGAAGGGATGACTCCGGTTAGTCTTCCATTCTAACTGAAATAAGAAAAGCGAAAGAGACTTGTAAATTTGGGCGGAAAGTTCGACCGTATCGTGCATAGTACGCCACGCTGCGCTAGGTACGATCTGAGTGTTTCATACCATCACGGGAAGGTTTTTGATTTATATTTTTTTCACCGAATTCAAACTTTGCTCTAGGGGGAATTAAATCCGCAATCAAATGCGTTCATTCCGACGTGGAATATAATAGTTTACACACTATACCTCATTTCGAGCGAAACGCTTGTGGCAACCAGGAAAAACGCAGTTGACAGGATTCTACGCATGACAGCCAAATAGAGGTTGGGCACAGGATGCCTTCTTAATTACCTCCAGAACTGAGGAGGCTGAGGGCTTATCCAGTCAGCTGAATTCTGAGGAAACACTTCCAGGATAACTGCGATATTTAGTTCATATAAAACCAAAAGTTTATTAAGCGGTGTAACACATATTAATACAAGTTACTCAAGATCCGCACTGTGCCTTTCCGCCAAATGAGCTTCCAGTTCAGGTGAGGTGATGAACAATTGTCTACAATGTTCACATCTGTGGGAAACCTCCTTTCCATGCACACTTCTCAGATGCCTGAAATAATTTGTCTTCTGACTGAAAATATGCCCACATACCTCGCACGTGTGCTGCGCGTAGTTCCCATGTATGGTTTCTTCATGAACGCGTAGAGTGGTGCTTCTTTTGAAAAGTTTACCACATTTCGGACACAGATGGCTGATATTCGTTGATTCTCGCAGCTCTCCCATTGATTTCCCAGCATCCACTTGGGTCTGCCTTGAGTGAGTCTTTGTCTGGTGTTGACGGAGATTGCGGAAGTACTTGTATGATGTTTTGCATATGTGGCACCGGAAATCACGGTTGTTTAAATGCACCCTCGAGTGGCGTTGCAAGTTTGAGAAGAAGCCGAATGATTTGCCACAAACGAAACATTCGTGGTTATTTCTGTTGTTCTCCAAATTGATCGGACCATCAAATTTTCTGAGGTGTACAGGTGGACTCCGCGAGTTTTGCGGTGCACATCCTAACATATGGCGATTTGTTTTTCCGTCCACAAGAGTATAATTTGCCAGCTGCTTAACAGATGATTCTTCACTGTTCATGGGAAATGCTTGTGGTAAACGATATAAGTAGAACTGTGAGTAAGTCATGAAATACCCCATTATTTCAAAATAAGTGCAAACGGATTTGACCTTGCAGTTGAAGTTCATCTATAAGTTTGCTCGACGTAGCTAGCGCTTTCGATCCCTTGTGCATTAATCCGCCTTTTATCAACCTGATAGAAGAAGCACGTTCATTTAATATTCATTTGGCTGCGATTGGTGGCCGAGTTTACAACCAACATCCGACCACCTCTTACTTTCCACGTCACCAAAGTCAATTCATAACTTTACATTTCTGGGTTGTTTCAACTACCCATAATACACTAGTTGACGTGTGATCTACCGCATGCTTTCGGTCCGTGCTAAACGTCACCACAGCCAAATAACACTGAGGTGGCAGATAACCCTGTGGCAGATATATTCCCCGCCACCGCAGAATCATACAAATGTTGACGCTAATTGTTTCGGAATTAGGGCATTTGCAAACTGGTACGCGCTGATCACAAATGACGTGATCAAATTAGAAGTCAACTCAAATGTCATAATTCGGTAGACTTATCGCTCACAGCGGTGACGAAGACTGCGCCTCATCTCTTTCATTTTCCGGCAAGTTGACCCAACGTTTTAAAATCATCTGTAAATTTTCTGCCGGAAAGCAAAACCTTCTTTGAAATCAGCGATCAAATGTAGAATCACGCTAATGTGGTTCTTGTTCAGTCACATTTATAACACCGCAGTTCCACTTTCCCTCAAACTTCGTTGGAAAGGTGTATATTAAAATTTCCTCATGCTGGCTAATCTTTAGGCAACATCGCTACAGAGTGCCTACAAAATATATATATGTATATATACTCATTTGTACATTCCTTGGGATACATCAGACGACCTTGGGGATGGTTAAACCATCATTCGCTTAGCGGATTATATTCAGGCGGACGGTCCTACTACCGAAGTGTAACAATTTTATCCTAGATTACCCGGTGGTCACCACTGCTGTTGGTAAATCAAAATTATTGAATGCGATGAGGTAGCATTGTACTACAGGTAACTGCGGCGTCCTCTTTGCATTGTGTGCCGATTAGACGGCCATTTTGATGTGGAACTAATCACAAATTTACTACTAAATAGGAGCGAGGGGCAAACAATTCAACGGATATGTTTTGTAGTTATCCTCCAGGAAACGACAGCCTTCCGCCAGGTTTTGATCTTCCGGGCAGTATCTGTGTCTGGTTGTCCAAGAAAAGCAGCTGAAATGGGAACCTGGTTATGCTAAAAACAGCCTCCAGAGGTTGTACACGGGCTTACGTTCTCTGCGCTTCCACTAGAACGCACTTACTTTGCCAGTAACCAGGCCCCTTGAAACAAATGTATGAAAAGCTTTAAAGTATAGACATTCACAAACAGTCGTCAAATCTCAGGGATAAGTTCCTCATTCCCTGGATAAACAGAACATATTTTTAACGGAGCATTCGTTACTTCATTAGTTCAGGGTACACCTTGGCCATCGTAGGCTGAAGAAAATTCGACCCAGGGGGTGATCACCACTACCTCTACCAAACAACTCGCCTCACACTCTCGTATTTCTAGTTCACACTGAACAATGGCAAACGATTTTGTGTGTACCGCCACCCACGGCTTCCTCGTTGCGCTGTGTTGTCTCTGGGTGTGTATCTGACTCAGCTGAAACAAATCCGTCAAAATGGGCACTGACCCGTGCTCGTTCCATAGAAATTGAGCATATAGATTACAGGTGAAACCGATTCACCATGCAGCCAAACTCCTCAAATCATACCTGCAATTCAGTAACTCCAAGGAAATCAAGTCAGTCTATTCAGTGAACCGTTCCAGCGAAGAATTGGAGCAGAATATGCGGGGCCACTGTACACACTAGAGGCCACATGATAACACCGGCAAACTTCAGCCGTTCGGGAGTCCAATCACTTGGTGGTGATACCATTATGTTGCTCTGACGTGACCGGTAAGCGGGCTCACTCATATTTTCGACCCACAGAATGCTCGGTTAATCGTGTTTGAAAATCATGCTTGGGGGAGTGTGACGTTAAATTGCAAATTTTGTAATGTAGGATGTGACAGGCGCAATCCACTACAAATAATAGAAGGCTTGTAAGGAGATTATCGAATATCACCTGAGGACTATCACGTTAGTCTGGCACTATCACCCATCCTGAGAGGAAATCAGTATCCGAAGGCATGTGGGCAGCAAACCGAAATGGTGACCAGTTGGTTGGCAATTTCCGGCATCAGCATAACTGACCGATTTCTGCTATCTTTAAATGGACTAACATTAATCCACCGGATATAGGCTAGACACACCCCGTCCACCATATTCAGTGGATAAGCTTTGAAATGTGCTTGCGTTGGAGTAGCTTTGTGGTGCCAAACCGAATTGGGCGAATGCAGCGAATGTGGTCGCCATTTGATTTTGAATGATCAGTGGAGGCGACAAGAAATCTAGCAAAATGCTGTTATTAAACTGCATATTACTCATCCGAGAACATTCTAGATTAGCAGGCAACAGAAATGTCTACTTACAGACAAGGACATACTCTCCGAACAGGGAGTTGAGTTGCGTAACTGTAACAGAAGAAAGGCAAATGGTAAAGAGAATATAGCAGATGGATCCGTAGACCGCGATCACACGGCATTATTGGAAACATACTCGACAAGTGAAACTTGCAAAGAGAGAGGGTCAAAATGCACAGTTAGTGAGTCCGGCGTAGGTGTTGTACGTTAACAAACAAAAACTAATGCTTTGTACCCCGTTCACGGTAGACAGAATCAAGCTGAAACTTACGGCGATGTTGAGCGAACGGCATCCTCCCCAGGCTCAAGAGCACGAATACCAAAACCGGGATGTTTATTTCAGTGAAAGTCCGTTGCAAGTTCGTTGGCGTTAGTGTTCTTCCACCTTTAATAGAACTCTCATTGACAGCGTCCTTGACACGTGTAAGCGTGAGGATGTGATTGGTTATGAGAAGGAAAGCAGGCAAACGCTGTTGAACTAATTGAAGCACTTCATTCAGACAGTCAAACCTCAGAGTTCATTTATCGTTCGAGCTTTACACACGGTAATTACAAAGGAACGCAATGCTAGTTAGGCCATAAACCCGATTGCCATCGTTAATGTGGTACTCTCAGCGTAAGTAAGTGAGTACAGACACATCGATTAGCATCTCCAACCGGAGCAGAGTATCGACAAGCCCTGAAGCGATAGTATTAACTTAATTTACAATTGATACAAATGGGTGAACCCAGTTTTGGAAACGGAGGTAACTGATAATCCTTCTTACGTTTATCGTAAGAATACGCACACGCCATTTCAAATCATCCACGGTCTCCCATACATGGGGCGGCATGAACCAGGCCTCTTTGTTCATTCCTTCCGGTGTTGTCCAACCAAATGTTAATAACCGCGAAGTCGAACTAGTTCGTTTAAATTGGACTTGGTTAGCATTTCAGAGGAAATGTCAGGTTTTTCCCAACTAAGTAAAACATAATGTTTTACCAAAATTGCCTGAAAATACAAATATTCAAATATACATATACAAATATAATCATGCAACAGGGAGCGTTAAATCTCTTCAAATGTAGGTTATAATCGAAGCCGAAGTTCAAATTGCGCTAGGTATGGCTTGAAAGTGATTTCGAGGGAAACCTGATGAGTTGTGCTCTGACGCGTATGGAATTGGGAATGTTACATATGCCACGCAGTTTTGTAGTTCGTATTAATTTGCAAAGTTTAGTTTGTCTCGCGTTCATTTTTAAATACCGAAGGATTCCATCTTTACCGTAGTAGCTTATTTATATCCTCACTAAAGTTGTTCACCACAATCCGTTTCCATGCATCCTGGAGAATCATCGGGACAGTGGCAGGGAATTTTCACCCATATGGACGGCGAACTCAGCATGATATAACGGGCTGTCCAAGGAAAACCCCAAAATGTTCAAGACAATTTGAGAACCAGCGGGAAGATCACAAATGTCTCGCTTACGACAAAACATTTCGCTTCTTCTCACACATGTTGAAGCATTTTTAGATGTATGCAAACTGCCGTGTTTTCGATTGCCATATATGTAAAAAAAACATACAAGTTCCTCTGCGGTCTCCCCGAGCCTATAATGTTGGACCATGCAGGGTGGTCATAGGTTCACATTGAAAAATCAATGGGAATGTTTGAACAATCAGCTTGTACAGTTCATCTGTCTGGAATGTGGTGAGTTTCCCAAAAGACGTGCCCACCTTGAGGTCCATCGTGTGACCCTGTTTTCAATCGGAAGACGAAATACATGTGGCATTTACAGACTGCAGGGACAGGAATACACGCGAATGTGAGCAATACAGACCAAACTTTTTCAACTCATTTCAACTAAAAGCTAATTTATTACCAACGCACAATGCAAATCACGCATAACCTCCTTCAGTATATTCCAGCGAACACTGTTTTCGAAATTTAGGTCGGGTTTCTCAAGGGTTTTCTTTTTCCGATTGGAACAAGGCGAATGAACGGAGGATAAACTCTTGCAACTTATCTGTCACTTACTTCCAGCTGATTGTTTTTTACTGACTTCTGCCACATGGAATGTCCTTTCTCACTCTCGATGTTCCGCTCGAATGGTTTTATAGCATGTAATTTGCGAAGCAGACAGGTTAAGTGGTTCTCAGTACAAAGTTGCAAAGTGCACCAATAGCCTAGGCATGATGGTGATAAGCACTGGGAGAAGACCGGGCTCAGTCTATTGTTGTACACGGTTGGTTCCATTGCTGCTCCAGATGAGAAAGTCGCACGCGCTCCATCACTAAGCAAGAAGACACTGGCTGTTCACTGTTGTGAGGTGATGGATCAGTAGACGATCACTGAATGTTAACGCACTTTCACTCTCAGCAGCAGCTACCCAAAATTGCTAGGCGAACAGCATCACACAAAACTTGAGTCCGTAATCTAATCAAGGTTCAGATATATCAAAACAGGGCTTACTTTATTTCTAAGATGCAAATTGAACGGGATATGTAGAGCGCGCACTCGGCTAGGCATGGGTGTCGGGTGAAACCTGAACTAACCGCTAACTAAGTTCAAATCACCAGTACCAATAAGTGTGCTCAAATCCAGTTATAAATGTGCTTCCGAAACAGCGTGTTATCCGAGGTAGTGCGACAAACACATCATGGCCTTGCTCAGGGTCAAGATCGATCAGGGCACAAATGCGTTTTCGTTATTTATTACAGCATTCTTGCGTTTGACCAACAAAACATCGGAATGAAGACATTATTGCAACAACTTCAGGACTGTCAGAGAGACAAGGGAAACGTGAAATCCAAATTTTCTATACGCCCGTCGTATTTGTCATCAATATTCATGAATAGATACATGAGCACTTAAACAAACCCTGAAAATGTTTTAAATTTGGGAGTGACTGTCAATGGGATGCTTTAGAAATTTGATTGCGTCGGATTACCAATTAGCAAACCAAATATGTCGTTTTGTGGATAAAACTTACATAATTATGAAACGGTTCCCAGCTAATGATGAGCATCTCTCAATCAAATTTATGTTTTGAAACCGAACTGCTAAAGAACAACAGATAGTTATTTGCAAACTTGCAATCGTTACATACGTGCACCCAGAAGAAATAACCGCCGCGGAGACCGCACAAAGAACTCCTCCAAGTGCTGCATCTCAAACTGTTTCAGGTGAGCAGCGGTGAGATTCTACGTTGCGGGTTGATGGATGGAAGAAAATTGTTTGTCCCAAAATTTTTAAATCAAAATGTTTTTGGAACTAACCTCAGATCAAGCTTCTGCTAAAAGCTGACTCAACGTCAACAGCGTGTGCATCGGCGCTTGTCTTAGCGTGTGCCCCCTCATCTGCCGAAAATATATTACTTGTCGGATTCTCTTGATCAACATGGTCAAACAAATCTATTCGTGTGTATGCGAAATAAATCTAATGACTGGGGGCGGCAATATCCGCATCCAACTTGTCGTTTGAGCATTTTGCTTCGGCAACTGGAGACTGAATGCTTCCGTCCGCCACAGGTTGTTGCGAGCCAGTCTGTCGACAGAAGCATGCAAGGTGAAAATTTTCAAGTTCACTGTGCAAACTTTTAACCGATTTAGTTTGCTGAGTAAGTTGAAAAGACTAGCTATCTT
>SJOL01006176.1:0-13284 GCA_004794785.1 Opisthorchis felineus
AAAATATGGTTGTTCTACTTTGCGGGTGGGTTAAACATGTGGTATATGTCCAACTCACCGTAGCAGGCCTCTCTTTGTTCTCCTGGAAATTTAGTAAATGTTCATGGAACATATGGCTAATTTAGATAGAGACTATTACAGAAGTATGTTTTATAGAATGAAGGCTTTTGTCCTTTGGGGCATATTGTTTACGGATGTTTAATTGACTTCTAAAGAGGCGCACGAAACAGAACAATTTGTCTATTTTGCGTGCTATGTTGATCATTTCTATTGGGTATTAGTAAAAGGAGGAAATCTTAGGACAAATCTGAAAGCAATTGTGTTGCTCTCGTTAACTAATAACAACGCGTGTTTTAGTGAACCATTTGAAACCATGCATGAAAATAATCATCTTATGAATCAGTGTATACTTCTCTGCGTTTTTCTTGCTGTCCGTACATTAAATGGTCAACGTATAACCATATGGAATGATTCTGCACTGCTAGCATATGTGTGTATTTCAAGACAACTGTGTGTCCAAAACAAAATGATTTAATTGCTGGGACAAACAAAACCATACAGATGTCGCAGAAAGCAACCAAAGAGTAAGAGATGTGGAGAGAAAGAACTGGGAACCGACTATGCAAATCCAAAGTAAGTGAGCGAATAACGCAATTTGGTTACCATAACCTGTTCTGGCAGCTTGATATCAAGCATTATAGTTGTATTCCAAATCAAAAAACCGTTATGAAACATGAGGATGCTAAACGTTTGGAACTGTAGTGAGGAAGTGAAAACAAGTTTGAAAAATGCGTTTCTAAGCGAGCATTAGAAATATGATATCTTGATGTGAAATTTCGGGCCGTGTATTTTGGCGTAATAATGGTGTCTCTGAGGTAACTGAAAAAGTGTTCACTGATTACTGAAGAGATTTACGACGATTGTGAAGATTGTGATGATTTTAACTTTTTTTTGCAGTCAGATTTTTCGCTTTTGTTTGAACAAAATATTCTAAGCAAGCAGCTCCACCGCAGTACTACTGGCGGGTGTTCTTCTGCTTTGATAAATACTGTACTCCGATCTAGGGGCGGACGCTATTCAACAAGGAAAACGCGTATGCTGAAAAACGCAAAGAAGCAAAGTGAGGAAATTTCAGGAATCTCGGAAATAATTATGACATAATCAAATGTATGATTAAAAGTGTCCTTCTACCTTGGGATTCTAAGTTCTGTTGACATGAAACTGTTAGAAAACGGTGTTCAAGAAATGTGTATTTCATTCACCACAACCGGCACTACAAGAGGAAGACTAAAGCAAACATGTGAGTTTTGTCATTGAAAATGCCTTGTCAAAAACGCAACATTCTATGGAAACAAACCTTTTAATTTATCAAAATGAATGCTCATGCTGCTTTAATGTTAGACATTTTTGAGCAAGCCGTTTGTGAGAATTCAAAGATTCAAATGAGAACTTCGTTTGATAAAATAATTTCCAAAATTTGACAGTCTGCATATCAGTTGAATGCAGCTAAATGTTTACCTCCCGAAATATGTGTATTTTAGCCGGCAGATAGACTACGAAGAGTAGTCAAAGGCTGCCTGTTATATAGATATTACAATAATATTATCAAAGGATGTTGGGGTAAGTAAATCAGAGCTGCTGGACCGGGTATTTTATTTGCTTTGAGCTTAATCCAGCATCTTTCCGCGATTAGAAATCACCGTGAACAATCGATAAAACAAAACATTTCGAGACTAATATTCATTCTTTGCTGAGTTGATTAGGTTGTATGAGGTGTCTGAAGGTCGCCGCTATGACCTTGGCGCAAATATCAGTTGATTTGAGGATGACCAACAGCATAAAAGGAGTTTTGATTTCTCCCACATTTGCTTGGGGTTCAAGACAGCTGTGAATCTTGCTGAACTATATAACACTGTAAATGCAAGCAAAATATTGTATACAGCATTTTGTAGTAAAATAAGCTTCGCATTGGCATGGCTTGCTGCCTTTTTTCACAGCTCCGTGTTACATGTCGGTCCCAGATGTTTTCTGTAGATGCCTTCCATCAGTTAATTATGATAGGTAATGTTGGTTGTTCTAGTGGCACTGTAATTTTCCGTCTACCAAATGTGACCTCTGATGTAGTAAAAACTAAAATAGATTCGAAAACAAGTACATTGGCTCGGTCAAATGAAATGAAGATAAAATATCAGGGTAATAAATGTGCATTCAACATAGCATTGGTTCATTTCTGCAAATATGCTCGAAAGTCTTTGTAATTTATTTGAGTGTTTTAAAACACAGTACCATGAGTATCCTTTAACTCGTTTTGGTGGTCAAACATTGCCGTAGCTGCCATATGAGGATAGTTTATTTATTTTTAAACTTAGATGTTATTGTTGTCTGCAGTAGGTTGCTGCAACCAAACAGAACTCTTAAACCGGTGGAAAAATGACTCCGGAGATGCTCAGCGCCTCTTCGAATTTTTTATGTACAACGAACGTGGATTATTAATTCTTAAGCGATAGTTTTTTAATGACAGAATAACCTCAGCTTTACATGGCTGATTTATTCACTGTGCTCTTGATGGCTGTTGCCAAAAGATTTTGCTGAACATCAGTCTTACTACTCTGAATACCCACTGACTGTCAGTTGTTTCCCGACACAAGAGGAGGCTTAATTAGGAAGACTTGAACCATAGCTTGAAGACAGCAATATAATTACACAAGGCTGAACACTGCAAAAAGCAAATCTACTTGTTAAAGTTCTAAAGTACAAACAACCAGCAATAGATTGTTTGCGATATATACGTTAGTAAACAAATACTTAGCAATCATATACGTCAGTGAAGAACTAAACATTTTCGTACTTGTTTCTTTAGCTGTTTTGTTTTTAAACTTTCAAACGACTTGCGTTGCGGTACTTTCAGAAAGCGCTCAAATTGACAAAGCATATCATATTTGAAGCAACTTTTCAGTTTGTTGGCTTCACATCTGAATTCTTTGCTATAATTATCCGGTTATGCACTTTCTTTTCGAGCGCACATCATAGTTAACAGAAAAAAGAAACATGTTGCTTACCTTTACACCACGTGAAAGCTTCGTCTGTGCATCTACCTGAGGATTCCGCAGAAAATGATATAATTGAGACCCCTGTATTTTAGCAGGCATATTAGTGAACCGTGAAATGTATTATTCACGCAGATCACATGTTCAATTTTATTTCCCAGTTAGAGCCACGTATCCATCTGGGGTGCACTGTAGACACCAAACTCAATCATCAGCTCTGCATTTAAATTAAAAGCGTAAAAAACAAATAAAATACTGGCAAGCTAAACTTACTCAAGCACCTACTCATCAGAGCTTTGTTGATTTCTGAAATAGAGATATCGGCAGATAAATGTGGTGACGTATTGATGCACACATGTGTTGAAGCGAAATATAGGCTTCGCACACTTTTCAAACGCTCTAATAACTGTGGAAAAATGGTCAAAGTTTTGCATTTTCCCAAAGTTTTACCAAAACTCAATTCAGAGTAAGGATACAAAATGCCTTGTAGAGCCAAGCTGGATAAGCACATGAACAGTTCAGAGGTAATAGCATTAAATCTGCTTAACTTTATCACAGTACTATGGTTTTTCAAGTAATCAAGTTTGAACTAAATAAGAGTGCCTTTGTGGATTTAACCCTCTGGTTTAAAGTATTTGAATTTCTTTCGCAAAAAAGATTAGCAAAAGTAAAGCAAGGACATTATTTAACGCGTTCCATCTTTAGATCTTGTTTTACTCCAAAATATCTGGGTAACGATTAATCGCAACACAATGGACGAAATATCCTCCAACTGAACTAATACTCGTGGGCTCACCATTTTCAAGATCACCCGCGTTGTCTTCACATTGCTCTAAGATTAACAGTGAATGATGTCTCAAAAATCATTTTGTAAAATAATTAATGTAGGCTGTTCCTGGATATGTTCATTGAAATACAGGCGGCTGGTTTTATTTGAGATCACAGTAGCTTCATATGACAGAACTAGTTACCACTTAGTTCGCACTGCCNAATAAATGTGCATTCAACATAGCATTGGTTCATTTCTGCAAATATGCTCGAAAGTCTTTGTAATTCGTTTGAGTGTTTTGAAACACAGTACGATGAGTGTCTTTTAACTCGTTTTGGTGGTCAAACATTGCCGTAGCTGCTAAATGAGGATAGTTTATTTATTTTTCAACGTAGATGTAATTGTTGTCTGCAGAAGGTTGCCGCAACCAAACAGAACGCTTAAACCGGTGGACAAATGACTCCGGAGAGGCTCAGCACCTCTTCGAATTTTTATGTACAACGAGCGTGGATTACCAATTCTAAAGCGACAGTTTTTTAATGACAAAATAACCTCAGCTTGACATGGTTGATTTATTCACTGTGCTCTTGATGGCTGTTGTCACAAGATTTTGCTGAACATCAGTTTTACTACTCTGAATACCCACTGACTGTAAATTGTTTCCCGACACAAGAGAAGGCTTAATTAGGAGGACCTGAACCATAGCTTGAAGACAGCAATATAATTACACATGGCTGAACACTGCAAAAAGCAAATCTACTTGTTGAAGTTCTAAAGTACAAACAATCAGCAATAGATTGTTTGCGATATATATGTCAGTAAACAAATAATTAGCAATCATATACGTCAGTGAAGAACTAAACATTTTCGTACTTGTTTCTTCAGCTGTTTTGTTTTTAAACTTTCAAACGACTTGCGTTGCGGTACTTTCAAAAAGCTCTCAAATTGACAAAGCACATCATATTTGAAGCAAATTATCAGTTTGTTGGCTTCACATCTGAATTCTTTGCTATAATTCTCCGGTTATGCACTTTCTTTTCGAGCGCACATCATAGTTAACGGAAAAAGAAAACATGTTGCCTACCTTTACACCACGTGAAAGCTTCGTCTGTGCATCTACCTGAGGATTCCGCAGAAAATGAAATAATTGGGACCCCTGTATTTTAGCAGGCTTGAAATGTATTATTCACGCAGATCACAGGTTCAATTTCATTTCCCATTTAGAGCCACGTATCCATCTGGGATGCACTGTAGACACCAAACTCAATCATCAGCTCTGCATTTAAATTGAAAGTGTAAAAAACAAATAAAATACTGGCAAGCTAAACTTACTCAAGCACCTACTCATCAGAGCTTTGTTGATTTCTGAAATAGAGATATCGGCAGATAAATGTGGTGACGTATTGATGCACACATGTGTTGAAGCGAAATATAGGCTTCGCACACTTTTCAAACGCTCTAATAACTGTGGAAAAATGGTCAAAGTTTTGCATTTTCCCAAAGTTTTACCAAAACTCAATTCAGAGTAAGGATACAAAATGCCTTGTAGAGCCAAGCTGGATAAGCACATGAACAGTTCAGAGGTAATAGCATTAAATCTGCTTAACTTTATCACAGTACTATGGTTTTTCAAGTAATCAAGTTTGAACTAAATAAGAGTGCCTTTGTGGATTTAACCCTCTGGTTTAAAGTATTTGAATTTCTTTCGCAAAAAAGATTAGCAAAAGTAAAGCAAGGACATTATTTAACGCGTTCCATCTTTAGATCTTGTTTTACTCCAAAATATCTGGGTAACGATTAATCGCAACACAATGGACGAAATATCCTCCAACTGAACTAATACTCGTGGGCTCACCATTTTCAAGATCACCCGCGTTGTCTTCACATTGCTCTAAGATTAACAGTGAATGATGTCTCAAAAATCATTTTGTAAAATAATTAATGTAGGCTGTTCCTGGATATGTTCATTGGACTACAGGCGGCTGGTTTCATTTGAGATCACAGTAGCATCACATGACAGAACTAGTTACCACTTAGTTCGCACTGCCGGTAATTTCCAACAAGGATAAACGGCGGTGGTGTGCTGCCAGACTTTTCAGCATAATATGGCCTCATTTAAGGAATAAGGCCTGAATCTGTGGAGTGCATCATATCTGAAATACATTTGTAAGTTGGATATCTAACACCAGTGTCCATTAAGTCACCGACTTCTAACTTTCGAAATGAGCATCCCACGCAGCGCCAGTTGATATCGAATAAAATGCGTGACAAAGGAATATTAACGATCAGCAATAGGGTTGGAACACAAAAGCTTCATAAACTGAGAATTTTAAGAATGTGTTTTTAACTTGAGAATAAGATTCAGACTCATATTTACTTGAATGTCTATGCAAACCTTACCCTGATATGCTTCATTTACACGTGAACTTCAATAAGAAGTTGCGACGGATAACCCCGGTCTTGGCATGGTTAACGTTAACATGGAAAGTGAATAAATAGAAAAACACGTACTTTTGCAATTTCCGTAAAATGTGCTTGAACTTCCACGATCAACGCATATAGCTAAATTCAAAAAGGCAAACAAAATACGTTAGGTTGCACGAAAGATTTTGAAGTACCTACCTATAAAGTTAATTAAGATAATGATACGCAGATTCATTATTTCAAAGGTCTTTGCTTAGAACCCTTCAACCAGTAGTGCAAAACGCTAATGAATTTATATCAGCCACCCGATTAGCTTATTAACTTTCTTTACTGTCTGACATATTTGACCAATGAAATGAACGAATTAATGGCCTTGATCTGCGTACAATGTATAGATCAGGAATCGTTGCTCTTTAGCAAGTAGTTTGTTTTGCTGTTCAGTTATAAAACTTTAATAAATTTCAGGATAAAGAAACAGCTGGGGCCTAGCAATAACCTTACTTTCTCTATATAGTTGCTTGAATGTGTAGTGGCACATATCTGCTGAAGTAATCGGCGGCCTTTTAAAATGTTCCTGGAACAAAGTCTACAACATCTCAACTATTACTGCACCAAAACAAGCCTAACTCACCCGCGGCTAGATCAAAGATGGGCAGATCGTTTGATGTAACCAAAAAGCAGGTCACTTGATTTGTTCTGCCTATACTTGTACGCAGTTACTACCTGAAGATTCTGATTTGTTGTGAACTGATTTTAGCAGCTGAGAGGAACCTAAATTTAGGGAAAAGGTCTGATGGCCTAAGCTGCCCACATAACTTGAACGTAGAGGCAAAGCTTCCTTTTATTATTTCTCGCTGTTGATTTGGTCAGCAGGTTTGCAATTATCCTCTGGATTTTCGTCGTTCTGTTTTGTTTTGATTATAGTCAAGTGTACTTCATAACAAAGCGAATAAATAAGGCTTACTAGTTTTATAAACAGACATTTTACGCGCTTTTTACCTGGAATCCACCGGACACTTCATAAATGTAGGACCAAATAACTGCCCAAATTAAGCCTATGCGCAAATACATGAGGAAGTCGCAGAATTCTGGTAGCAGTTTTTGATATATTTTCAGTCAATGGATTGCTCCACATTACCCCTCGTCCCTGTATTTCAGAGGGTTCTGCAGTGCGCCATAAAGTTGCAGCTATTGGCTTCTCACGTTTGGGTCCTGTACACTCAGTTGCGTCCAAGATAAAGAAGAATAGGGTTTCAAACAGAATCCTGTGCACGACGGTACCAGGTGCTAGAAGAAAAATTATCAAGACCGGTAGATTTTGTGTACTTTGAAAATCTGTCCAGCTTTCTTTCCACTTTACGTACATCTGCAGAGCCCACCTATTTTTTCGACAGGTTTGTCAACAAACTCGCTGGAAGAAAAATGGTCATCTTCAGTAAGTAAACAAAAACATCACTCCATACTGCCCACCCCCCGAGTGAGTCTTATTGTTTCAGTTTCTACGCGTTACCGGCAACCTCGTAAAACAGATTCTTGTGAGAATTTTCGGATTAATTTGTGAATGACTTTTTTTCTGTTACTGGATTGTGGATGTTGGTTAAGGGCTTCATTGAACGCATTTGCGGTAGCCATAGGCGCCTCACAACCTACAAGTGAGAACCGTTCAATCGGATAACATTCTATATCACATGATTTCGGCTCTGCTAAATACTATGAAATGGAATAAAGAGCGAATTAGGATGAGAAACCGATCAACTTCGTGAAGCGCATTTTGAGCACAACGGCATTGCGCTTTCATCTCCAGTGCGATCAGGATAGAAAAGTGGTTTAGCTGAGAACCACATTAAATTTGGAACAAAAATGCATTGAAAAGACTCACGTTGACATGCGAAAACAAATAGAGCTAGCTATTCGGAGAAAACAGTATTTATTCCTAGGAAGCTCTATAATAAGTCTCGTACTGCTGGCTATGTGCGATCTTGAGAGGGTAATTGCTTGTTGGACAACTTGAAACTTGCATTGTTCTTGAGATAAAATGGACGATGTGGATTTTAAACTGCCTTTTCCAAAGTTCGAGAAACGTTCAAAGATGGTCATATAATCACCTGTTTGCTTGGATTTCTGGACTTAATCATCCGCCACGCCAAAGATTATTTTCCCCGTAAGGTACGGCCGCTTTGCAAACCACGTATGGTGTTCGAACGCTACCAATTTTTTGGCGGGAACTTCAGTAATTTTTTGAAATTCATTAATTTAAAGGGTCAGACACAAGACTCAATGCTAGATGTAATTTTGGAGGCCAAAGACGACCACCTTTTCTTCAGCAGAGTTGAGGCATTTAATGAGCCATTATACGGATTTTTAGTGATAAGGTGATACGAGTTACACATTATTTAGGTTACAAGAATGGGTTGTTTTTTGACAAACCATAAATTACCGTTAAAATGTGGGCCCAGTTAAGAAGGTAACCGGTCCACCGCCTAAATTCCGCTATTTCTGAACAGCGGTTATATTTGGGAAAACCTGAAAAATATGGAGTGCTGAACAGAATATGCAGATCTGGAATTTTGCTCATGCAACGGTGCGAGTCACCGTCTTACGTTCGAGGTACCGAGAGCAAAAATTGTGGTCTAGAAAGCATTCAGTGTTAAGCCATCCGACTGATTCAAAAACTTGTGAGAAACACCATATCCCACTGTAAGCTTTCTTGCTTCAGAAGTTCCTAGATGCGGGATGCACTATGACCCACAATATATCTCGTGAGGGCTTCAGGGGCCTATTGCACCTCAGGGGGCTGTTTTTTGCCGGAGTGGTAAAAAGAGCGCACTTACAAGTAATCTACACTCGTGGTCAGTAGATGATCCGTTATGAACTTCAGCTACTTACATTTGAATGAAATTGGACGGCTTTCTGAGGATTTTGGCATTCTAGTACCCTCCATCTGTATTATTTTGTTGCTTTGTACCCATTATTTGTGTTATTTACGGAGGAGAAATTTGTGATTATTTCACACTCTGTAAAGTAATCCAGATTCTAACATCCTTCCGTACGTTTGCAAGGTTGTGCTGTCACTATGCTGCTCAACGGAATTGGTTATCGTAAAGAAGCTCATTTACACGCTTCTCGGACTGTATCGCAGAACACAATTTTTCCTCCAAGACAGCCGTGCGTCTTTCAAATGGCTCATTGTCCAACTCGGGCTTACAAACGTTTGAAAGTCTCCGTGAGTGTGGTTCGAAATAAGTCGTTGTGGTTGATATTGAGCGCCTTGTTAGAACCACACAAACTATAGAAACTTTCAAGTATCTGCTAGAGCAACACGCTGTATTATTTTGCTGCGTCAAAATGCCTGGATACACAGATATTAGAGCCTGGTATGCAACTCGGGAAATCAACAAAAGTTCACATGTTATTGTGTGGTTCTAGCTGCCATGTTGGGCTTGTCCCGGCTGTCATTTGTTAAAAAATGCTGCTGTGGATTGCAGACGATAGAAGACTGAAATTTTGTCAGTACATTGGGTAACCTGCAGACACCCTGCGACTCCCATGGTTTACATCGACTTGCAAAGCGGTTTCTGCCTCCGTCCCATTTGATGTTGCACCACCCTAAGTTCAGTTCATTAGCAAAACATCAGGAACTCCCCTCTGTGCTACTGCAGGAGGTGGTCACCTACAAATAAAATTTAATGACATTCTCAATCTTTCACTACTAGCATTGACACTTGTTGCTTAGCGCTGACAGCAATAATTCGTGGCCTGATTACCCATACTTTTACATTAGCTATTCTTTCTTACTTGGGGTACTGTTCAGATCTCATAGCAACTTCCAGTTAAACGAGACCTTCTCCATTTTCTCGGAACTTATATTTTCATCACTCCCTATGTGGCTGCTTTCTCTTACCACACCAGTACTCTACGAAAGTGAATCATCATGAGGGGATTCTAACAGAGCAGGAGAAAACTACAGTTCCTAATCTAACGCGTTCTGTAATTGGCCATGCAAACTGGGATAACGATAATCTACCTTGCCTCTTACTACATCGCCTAACACTCCACGCTACCGAAAAGTTTTCATGCGAAAAGTCTCTCGCCTTAGTCTTATGTATGCAGGAAGTCTAACGCTTAGTGCTAAAACACGACATACTCTTCTGTCACCAAAGTTGGTCTTTTGCAGAGCTATCTGAGCGAGTTCCATAGTCGTCAAGAGGAAACACCCACTGGTCTATCTTATGCCTTTCGTATTTAAATTGCACCATGTCAACAGGTTTAGCAAGTCCTTGTCTGATAGCTCATCCAGAACAAAGCTACCCGTATTCTAGCCCAGCTAACAACATTTTATCATGTTTCTAACAGTAACGAGCCTCAGCTCATTTCCGGTTAATGATCTATGTGCGCACCTTCCTGGAATGTTTTAAGGATGTTGAGGAGACGGATGGACTGGAGACCGACCAGGGTAATTTGGTGACATTGAAGACTCTCCTCAGAGGCCGGGCGTAGGTAGCTATGGATGTGGTCATAGAAGGCCCTCTGAAGACAGACTAGGCCGCCGCAAAGGAAGCCATTGCAGCGAAGTTTAACACACCGGCAGACTGCGTGCAGGCTATGAGGCGGTTCAGGAGGCCAGGATGTGACGTGACGGTGTCCTTTGCTAGTTTATAGCAGTCGCTTTATCGTGCCTTGCCGGAAATTGATGGAATGCCGCGCCAGCGGTTGCTGTCTGACCTGTTCGTTGAAGATTTTCAGCCGGTGCTTGGTGACCAGTTGCGGTGGGTGAGTGAAACTAACCAGTTGAGTGTGGAGGAGCTGGTACGTCTAGTACGGATTTGGCCGAGGCGCCACTGGTCACGTCGCAGTCGCCGAAGAAGAGGGAGAACTCCCCAGTGGAGAACCTGCAGTGCGCAATGAAACCAACTAACCGAACAGCTTACAGCAGTGAATACAGAATCGCCGAGCGGGCTTGAATGAGCCAACGCTACTAGCGGACACTGGAAGAATCACTGTCGCCGTACCCGACCACCAGCGCATAACAACCCTACAGATTACTACTCTTTCATCGGGTGGGTTGCGATGAGTACTGTGACACAGGCTACGATAAAGACCCTTATCGAGATGAACGGGAAAGAAGAGCTCTGGCTAAATAATACAGAAGGTGTATCGTCCAGGCGGAGATAGAGCTGAGCTGAATGTAAACCGTGCGCGTTAGCCGTCAGTGCAGTGGGTGGATGCCGACTGGAAATTGACAGATTATCAATGGACTCAATGCGCTAGATAACAGGTCGGTGTAACGCGGATTCTTGGATAGCCCAAACATAGAACAATTTTTTTCGGGTGCAATGTTCCTCAAAAGTGAAAAATGTGTGTTTGACCTATTGCTGGCAAACTGATGACAAACTATGGCTCAGTCAAACTTGAGGATTACCCAAGCACCGCCTTGAGCGAACTGCATGTCCAAGGGCTTTCGTCTTGTAGTGTCCCGTCATTACAGTCTGCTGTAGAGGAGAACTTCAAACCGTTCATAGGGGATAAAGATCCGTTTGGGTTCTCCTCGTGGATTAAACATAAAGTTTCCTCTCATCCGAACGCTTTTGACCGTACGACTCTAGTCCGCTACCGCTCCAACTACGTAGAAAGTCCATAAAAAGTTTCCAGGAATGTTGAAAAAATGGTATAATCGTAGAAACTAACAGCATATACAACTGCTTAGTCGTGTTTGTGAAGAAGGCGAACGTGAACTAGTGATTTTGTGTGGATTGCTGGCGTTTGAGTGATCTAACCGTAAATGGGGTTGTAGCTGTCCCTTCGGGTGCGGACATTTTCGATTCGCTTTAGGAATCTTGATACTTCATGGCGTTTGACTTGCCTACCAGATACTGTTAATTAGCTATAAAGTCCGAAGACCTGTGGGAAACGGCGTACACGGTTGAGGACATCCAATATCAATTTAGACGAATGTCATTTTTTCTGTCGGGGACACCATTCACATTCGGGCATTTGATGCTTCGTTTAACTACACTATGACACTAAGACTACACAATGAAGCTGTGTGCGGAGATATTGTCGTGTATAGCGATTTAGAACCACAGCATGCAGTTCATTTGAAAGCCGTATTGAGGAGCATTTGGAAGGCTGGCCATCGGATAAATGAAGTCAAGACACAGCTCAGTCAAATTTCGGTGACACTGCTAGGGCTTAAATTGGGTCACGTAGAGGTTAGCACACTTCCGTAAAAACTGACAATAAACCAGGACTTTGTTGTTTCCAAGTCGAAGCGGTCCCAACGGCAGTCTCTCCGGAGAGCAGCATAGTACACCCGGTTTGTCAACTCGTGGTTATTCTCACATATATCGACCAGACTAACCGGCGTCATTTTGTAGGAGATTTCATAGCATGATCCAGATAATTTTCTGAGACACAAACTGAACCGCCGCTAGATTATCAGCACACGGATCAAACGAAAGGTCATTGTCAAAACGTGTCGCTAGAATACAACAGTTGGTTGACTTTTCTCAAGTTCGGAAATAGTCAGTTTTCGGCGAGAATAACTTGCGGTGTACAAGATACTTCACCTGCTCGGCTGATCCAAAACAGAATACAGACAAACTATTTTAAAATGGAAAAAGTAGGTATTTAGTTGTTATACACGATGTGGATTAAGCTGCATGCATAAGCTGCATTTTTAATTATTAGCTATGGGCATTTAGGCCGAGTAAAATGAAGGTTTTTGTTTCCAATTATTTCCAATTATTTCCTCTAATTAATTGTGCAACCAGGGTATTTTCCCCACCTTACGTTTTGGAAAGTTCATCCGATAACCCACCAACCTTTCAGTTCCTGGACATCCTGATACACACCTCATCATGAGGAGTTTGCGAAAGTCGGAATTGACCATAGTTTGCATGCGTTCGGAGTTTGTGATAAACATGAAGGAGTACCGATATCTAAGTCTGATATAAAGTAATGCAAAGGATGCAGCGGTTATTTTAACCTCTTAAGCTAGACCGAATTCCAAACTAGTTGAACGCCTTTGGGCTCTCCTGTTACTCC
>SJOL01006176.1:28098-106549 GCA_004794785.1 Opisthorchis felineus
TAAAACTGAAAGCAATTCCCGAATGGACAAACGATACCAAGCACAACTCAACAACTTACAGGTTGCGCGGAGCCAAAAACGGGTGTTCTCCCGTAATTTTCGAGATGATATCAACAAAATCCTCAGCGACGTCTTGGGCGATTTAAACACTTTTGCCTAGGTTAGGTGGTGGACATACCTGCTGGCTGCTAATCTCTTGATTGACACACGGAGATACATGAACAGCCAACCCAGTGATATGCTGGTCCAAATCTAATGTTACGTACCAGTCGACGCTTTTCTGCTGCTGGCGTAAGACGCAGTTTTCCTTATTGACGTATCATTTGATGTACAAAGGCATGCGGCGCTCTCGACTTCCTGTCGCGTACGCTTTTGCTTGCTGAGAACTCCCAGTGACGTCTAGCGAAAAAACTAAAAGTCTCCTAAGTTTCAGTTAAGCCAGGTGAAAATAGAACAGTTATTTTTCATGGATCATTCAAAAAGCCAATTTGAACCTTTTTAACATACTTATGCTGCAGTACCCCAGGAAAAACGAACATATTTTTACGCGTATCGACCGTTTTGGAAAAAAAATTGAGATGGCCACAAATCCCTGCTGCTCTGAAGAAACCATATATAGAATTGCAAAATCTAAGTGTCCCCCCGTGATAACTCCGAATGGAGTGCACTTACTTGTACCGCCTTTTCATTCACCATGATTATTTTAGAAGCCAGGCACACTCACACGACTACCAACCACGTACTAGCTCACGCGATGGAAAAATGTGTTTACCGGTATTTGAATACAGCTCTCTACACATACCAGCATCAAAAAAGGAATATTCTCATCGGTGTAGCTCAGCATCTCTAGATCTGTTATGGTAAACCTATTGGTCATCCTGAGTGAATAAGCCTATGGGTGCGCCATTTGTCTCCTACGTTTACCGGCTGTGCTAAGAAAACGCTGGGTCGTGACTTAAGACCGCTACACAGCGCAATCATATGTGCCTGTTTAGTCCGGATGCAAATTGCACCGTTGTATTCCATCGATGAGGGACGACGAATTGACTCAAACACACGCAAACGTCTCGTGGATGCGGTAACACACGAAGAAATCTTTGTTGTTGACCAAGACGGTAAAAAGGAATACCATTCCCTTTGATCAAACGAGTCAGCTTGCTTTGACAACCAATAGCAGCAAGCAGTCGTTGCTAAAAAACCTCCCCATAATGACCCTCAGTTTCTGGTCCCCTTAAAGCAGAATCGGATGAATCTGTCCACAACCCACTACATCAGTCCGTGGATAAAGGCATGACGGCAACTACTTTTGTCCTATGCGTTTTAGAAGATCCCTCATCGTTGTAAATCCAAAATTACTGCCCCAACTAATGACCACAATGGAAACTACGTGACGCAAACACCGTGCCTACAGGTTCAATCCTTTCTTTGCGCATCCTCCTCCAGGATGCGCTTTTCCATAATCGGACGGAATGAATTGTGTTACCGTCAAAAATGTACCGTTTCTGTTAATCCCAAACCTTCTGTACCTTAATGCCCTGTGGTTTTCTGATAGTTCCCAGTCGGTCGGACCAATGCGTTAACTAATGCGTATTTTTGTTCATAACGATATACCCTTGCATCATGGTACCATCTTAACTGGATATCCAACGTAACTCATTCAGATTATATGTAACCGGTTTGTTTCGCTTATATGGTAAGTATATTTTGGGATCCTTCGTCACGTCACTGTATGTCTTAGCATTTTCTGCGCCGGTGCGAGGATAGTTTTCATTCAAGGAGATGTTACCAAAACTCCACACGTAGAGTACCTGGAGTTTCAGCGTCGTTATGCAACTAGCCATGCTGAGTACCTTGATGTTTACCGACGACAGTGAACCATTCCGATTCTCGCCGCTTTTTCCACGCACACGCGTTTTCCATTTTTGTCTTCCCCAACTTCATATTTTTTTCAATGGTCCACAGTAGGTCCTAACTTAATACGACATCCTTTGACACTGAGTCCTGTTTGACCAAAATAACCGTGAAGTAAGCAAGTTTTGCGGCACATCCTAATACCGGGATAGCAAGTGATAATTTACTTTACTGCGAATAGTTCTCATTTGTCATTTTGCTTGATCCATTTTTTCACCAAATTGACGAATCCAACTGTCCAATCCCACATACCTTGAGCCACTACTCTCAGTTCTTGTTCAGATCGTTGAAACCTGCATCAGAAGTGCACTTGTTGCTAACCTAGTTTGTTATTCTGGTGATTTGTGTTCTGCAATTTAAGGTCGTTTAGTGCGTGTTAATTATTCCCCCACTATTCTGTTTCCCCTTCTGTTGCGCCGTTGCAAGCCACGTCCTCAATGAAACGACATGATCATGCCTTATTCTGCATTCAGAAAACAACTTCGAATGAAATAGCGGACTTCTTAGACGTAATGGACATAATAAATGTAACTAACAGCAAGACTGCAACCTAAAGCCATCATATTTGATTTGCGTTACGTACAGACTACGACAACTGCTCAATGCGCTCATAATTTGAAGAACAAAGGCCTGCTTAGTGGAAAACGATGAGTAGTGGATTTACGACAGTTGATGAAATGTAAAGGGTAACCCTGCTAAAGTAAAATCAGTTAGCCCAAAGTGACAAATATGAATAAAATATTTTCTGAGAGGCGCATGGCATCAGTCAATTCCTGTTTTTCAGCCAGCATCCTGCGAGGTGATTCAAGTGTTTTCTAAGTAAAACACGGTGTATCCGTCCAGAAGTTTGCATACATGCAATTAAATTGTCCCCTCGTCAGCATGCTGTATTTGTTTAAATTGATGAGACCCGCACCTTGTGCATTTCTGGGTCACAACACGTTTACGATAACAGATAAAGATACATTTTATCCACGGAAATCGCAATAAAATGCACAATTTTTCATGTACACACACATCTCCCGTTCATGTGAATTCCACATTGCAGAATTCACATAAACAGTAGTTAGTCCTTGTCGAACGGCTGAACCAAGTGGACCTCTTTATGGTACCTTATGCTGCACATTCGTAATTGTTAAATGAAACTACTACATCGGTCTAAGCCTCCCACAATCTGATGACTTTAAACTAGCTAGGACGTAACTACAGCTTGCACAAACTGGCGAAATAATTTTCTAAAGGGTGCACTCAACTGCACGGAGCATATATTCACTTTCGCTCAGCAGATACAATGAAACGAGTAACGGTTACATGCTCCCCTGATTTAGTTGAGCTTTTTGTATTACAGTGCATTGCCCAATGTAGACAAAACTAGATTTGGTCACCTGTGTTACACTTTTCGAAGGGATATGTTGCGCCGGGTAGCATGAATTAACTGCTGAGCAAAACGTAATCCTGTGGAACATGTTTTGATTTTGTAGAAAGCTCGGTTTTTTGGGATATTATAACGTCGTTTTTCAGCAGACGGATCACAATATTCAGTCCTTCAAATCCGCTGTTTGTGAAAATGATACACGAAATCATTATTGCTTTTTGATTACAAATAAACTTGTGGTAATCTAAAAATAGTTTTGGATGTGTTGAGTATGTACGTGATTTTCGAATAAACCGTTTGTTGTGTCAGCCATTAAACGTGTAGTGGTGCAGGACAGCCATTGGTTTTTCACTGACCCAAATTTTATTCTGTGCAAGGCAAGCCAACACACAAATTTATAACTTTGAGTTGAACAAAGTTTTCATGGAATATCCAAGGTTGCTTTATTACGTTGCTCAAGAAGGAAAAAAATCGAGTTTTTGGCGGGACACGCCGATACAACTCTATGTAAGGCGTCGGAGTAATCCCAAATTTCTACTGAGGAGGCGACCAGGCCGTGCAATTTGCATCTTCCTATGAAGAGCGTCAGGTGATATAAAGATCCTGCTGAAGGATGAAATATCACGGATAGTTTTGACGTGCTTATGTGAATGGAAACTGCCTTGTTGTAATATATGTAGATACTTTTGTGCCTCAGTGTTCTTGAAAGTTGGCCTTTTCACACGACATTTTCGCAACATATTCAAAGGTACGGTAACAACGCCTGAATTTGGAGGCACTTACAATAACGAGTGAAGCCAATCAAGTAACTAATTTCCCGTTATTGACCGTTAGGGTGCAATGTAAAGAAGAAAACCAGAAAACATTTAGTAAGAGTTCACCAAAGTTCACCAGCGGCATGTCATTTTGCAGTAAATGGGCACCTGCTGAACAAAAACTTGACTGATTTCTCAGATGGATATTTACGATGCTGATAAAGCTATCCACAATTCGGGTTACCTGTTGCATCGAAGATGTTACCAACCTTGTGGACTCAGCTTTAGTGATTCTCATTGTTGGTAGATAAGCCAGTATTCGTCTTCAACTGTCTTCACATTCCAAGTGTCAACTGTTTTGCCGATCACTATTTTTACGTGCGCCAGGACGATTTGCTGTAAAATGTTTGTGATTTTGGCCATAGTAACTTGATTTCAGTCGCAACTTTTGTTCTCGTGTTCTTACCAAACTAACGGAATCCATTAAAGCCTGTGCTCCAGAATTGATTTTCTCCCTTTTGAAGTGTTTGCATGTAATAGGCCATGGTTTAAGATTGTTGACGGACACCATTATCCTGAAAAGTAATTTAATTCCGAAAACTGTTTTATTTCGCTTACAGATGAGCATTACGGCAAAGTCAAGGCAAAATCGTGGAACAATTTTATGTAACCAGTTGTAGAAATTTGATTATCCGTAACCTGTTGGCAGAGATGGTTTAGTGGGCATTAGTACAAACACAAGTGAAATAAGTAAATCAATAAAAATTTGTCAGTTTTGAAATATTTTTCGCTGCAAATCCAAAAAACCTATTCTGTCCGGCAAACAAAAATCTTACTAGCGGTATACAAAACACTTTCTAGATCGGGAAAACTTTGTTCACCTCCCGTCACCCATAAAATAAGGATTTATCCACGGTTGAGAGTCTAAAAACAGGTTGCGCTCGTTGCATTAATTTTTATTAGCGAATAAGTGACGATGACGCCAAAGTAAAGTTTTGTGAACACGGTGTAGTACGACTCCTCTACGTGTCACCAAAGACCAATTATCCTCTGGTATTTTCTACACATTCGGTGTTGTGCTTAATCAGCGAAGTACTCCATTACGAATAGTATGATAACATAGCAAAAAGGCTGCAAAATTGATGCATAGTGCGAATGTTAACGCCAAAAGTTTGGTTACCATATAGGTTGACGCATTCATCTAGAGTAGAGGACAACCGCAGAAGCGGTTCGTTAGTTTGAATTGATTTGGCTTTGTGACTTGCATATCAACCATGCTTTGAGTTCTGCTAACTCTAGGCTGTTTCGGAAGACTGTGGCTAATCTTACGTTCAAGTTGCACGTATGATGTAAAAAGTTGCACAAATAGTTCTGAGAAACGTAGAAGCTAGCTTCTGCCTCGTCTGTCCCCTTATCCTCCTACCGTGCCATTCACAGGATGAACCTTACAAGCCGCTATTAATATATGTTTTCAGTTCCTGTTATGGGGACTAAGCATTGTGCAATATCGTATGCGGCGAAACCAGGGACGATTTTGCATGTTGCTTGCTGCCGATGCAGTGAGATGCAGTCACAAGTGTGGTCAAAAGTAAATATATTTTTTCCTTAGCATTGACTATCAACTCTCATGTGGATTTCTTGATGCTTTCTTTTAAGGAAGATAAAATACTTGGGCTTTTGCTGATGGCAAAACACGCTAATCTCCGAAAGAATTGTGCATGAATTCTATTCCTACAACCATCAGTAGAAACGTATAAAGATAAGGCACTCAAGCTCACGCACACACGTGCTCAATTATGTTTACACCAAATATACAAAGCGGCTAACCTAGACAAGCAGGACCACCATATCTGCAATCTTCTGTAATAAGAAATTGCAAAAGTAAATTGCAGTAACCGGTGAGAAAAATGGTGAAAGTATTATGACCATAACAACCCATTCTGTGTACTGTAACTAAAAGGCCCATGCCGTTTAATGTTGATCAAGCACGTTTCTCACAAAGAAAATCAAATTTAAGCGAATGAAAAGTGCCTGCAGGAAAATGGTGGAATTTTCTGGAGAGATTACGAACAAAAGGTAGCCGTTATTTATGCATTCTTCTTCACAAGCAGGTTGAATATTCTGATCTAAATAAGCACACTCCTGGAAGAAGAGCTGTCAAAGTACAGCAGAATTGAACCTATGTATAAGCTACACGCTCTATTAAATTGATGTTGTCTGAGAAACACCAGATCCGTCTGTTCGAATTCAAGCACGTACTCAACTGTGCAACAAAGGACCAAAACATCTCGTCATTTGGAAAAACTCTCCAGGTTGCGGTGAGATCGGAAAACTACATGGAGAGATTATCTTGAACAATACTTCCTCGCGTAGTGTTAATTTCTGCTTCTAACGTCGGTCTCGCTGTCACCTGTAATTTCGCATTCACTAACTTATACACAGTGAAGATAGTCCTTGGCTACTTGGCAGAATTATCGAATCTGTGCCCGAAATTCCTGTTTTCATAACAGCTGAATTACCGGAAAGCCGGGCTCCATATTATGCGTTCAAACGGAGGACAATTAATTGTATGCTTACAAATTGACCGGCCATTTCTTTCACCAACGTTAGCATGTTTTGGGTATCAGTGGGCAAATTCTCACAAACGGAAAGGTCAAAACATTGGTTTCAAATCAACTTGGGCTATTTAGTAACGCGTTAGTTAACTGAAACAACTGAACCCTTCAGGGTGGATTCAAAGCGGACGTAATGCAACATAAGTGAAAAGCACAATGCATATATCTGACCTTGGCAACGGTCTCTTCCAACTGATTTACACCGTCCTTGGAAAGGGAAACAAAGCTGAGTAAGGACGGCCATTTTTCGGAGCAAACATTATTTAAAAATTTTCGGCGTCTTTTTCGAACCTTCAGCTTTAACAGAATTGTTTCACCTCTAACGCTAGCAAGCACAATATGGAGTATAACGATGTAGTACAGGAAATTCTGTTGGTGATTGTCTAGCAAAAGTTTGGCACTTAGATACAAGCCAAAATTTTTTCACAAGCACACTGTTGTGAGCCAAAACCACTGTGGCCAATGCAACTGCCATCAAAATACACACATCATAGAACGGAATAAGTCTTCAACGAAACTCAGCGATAATTGCTTTTTCTGCGCGGCTTTGTTCAATGCAACCGACTGAGTAACCTTTGTCACGTCTCAAACATTACGGCAAATAAACCGTCTTTGCACTAACTCATTTTCATTTTTCATCTTTTCATTTGCGATATGAAACAGTGTTTCCAATTAAAATGCCCATCTGAATCCAAAACACTATTACGGCAGATCTTTCATTCTAGTTTACCCCTCATCAGTGTTTCAAACTAAGCATTGAATAGAGCGCTCTTCATTCTGCTATCTTTCTCCTCGGAGTAATTGGCAAATGTTTACAAAATTTATCGACCACATAGTTTTCGTAGGCTTAGGCATATGCACACAAGGAGACCGACGTTAATATTTAAGACGACAATTTTATCAAATATATGAAAAACAGGGGGGCGTTTGCGTGATGTGCACTTAGTCTGTTCGTCGATTTCTACATTAAGCTGGCAAAAAGCAACAAGCCTGGTGGTCCAGTTTACATCAGTTAGCTAATGAAGTTCTGTTGTTTCAATGTTGTACATTAAAATTATTCCATCTTGAGGGTGTTATGGAGCGAATTTGCGGCTGTTAGCTGAATGATAGGTGGAATTTGTACAGAGCGGAAAACACAAACAATTTTTGAAAGCGCTTCCGATAAATGGATGTAAATGACAGTCTATTTATTTGCAAGGAATCCATCTTCAAACTGCCTACCTAAGATTATACATTTACGCATCATTTAGCTATGAGTATTTCACTCACATCAAATGCCTGTGTGTTTGAAGTTTCTTCTATATTTTCCATCCCCTGCGATGTATTTTAACGAATCTTTCAAAAGTCACAGCTGGATCTAAAATTCCGTTGTTCTTCACTGTGGTATATATACCTTGAAAAAGTATCTGTTTCGGCCACTTTTGCGTGAAACTGAACCTAGTACTGTGCTTTGTGTTTGTCAGCCAACAAGCATACAATGTTCTAGCAATTGTGTTACTATATTTATACGCTGTTTTCTGATATTGGTATTTTATTTTCAATACCTGTCATTCACTCAATATCACCTCCAACATTATTGCAACTTGTGTGGCTAAGTTTCATCTAGGCTCTACCCCTTATTGATCCTGAAAAAATACAACTTTTCTGCCATTATTTTCAATAGCAAAACAACAAAGGATCCCACTTAACCTATTGTAAACGTTTTTACCGTACGAAGCCTGACAAAGGTGGATTATGCAGACTATGCCCTACAAGTTCTGCACCTAACGACAGGCTTACGTTCTGTCCTGCCGTTTGATATCAAAAGCTAACGCAGCTTGAGTATTTCGAAAAGTAGCAAATAGATTACCAAAATTTGCCACGGAAATGGAACACGGACCTGGGTTCATATATGTGATCGAGGGCAAAACAGCTCACAAAAATTGAGCGACACGTTAATCAGACAAAATGTCATACTCATATGTTGTAGGAGGCGACAAAATGTGAGGTGAATCCAACTCACTAGAACACGCTTTTCTTTCTTCGGCTTGTGTTTTGACAAATTTAATTAAACCAAGTAAATACTGTAGGCAGACAAAATGGGCAAATTCATTTTTTCTCTAACAGATTACACTGTTGCATGTAAGAGCCAGTTATGAACAGGAAGAAAGAGGAGTACCATTCACGCAACAGAACGCCACAACCCAATTTGCCAGCTAACGAAGGTTATTTTACCAAATGTTTCTTCAAAATGCACGAAACGTTTTTCCGTCACACTAGATTTTAGAGAACCTGATATTTCAGATTGTGATACACATATACAGGCTCACGAAACTCATGGTAAATTGAGCGTAATGCAATGCCTGGAAAATCAGCATGGCAGCAGAAACCTTGCTTTAGTCCTATTTACACAATCTATCACGTCGTCCTCTCTGGTGCTTATGAACCAGACTTTGTAGACTAAATAAAGCTCCCAACTCACTCGTTATCATCCATCTAGCATTCAGCGGCTTCGAGCACCCCATGTCCTGGCGAATTTACCAGAATATACTTGGAGTAGCGCCATCGGTCTGAATATGCACACACGTAAAAATCTGCGATAATTGCGACAACTACATACAGATTAGATAAACTGGCTTTTCCTGGGAAACCTAGGATTGCTCATATTCTCATGGATCCTCTAACCGACATATTGCAACACGTTTATGGCTTTACACAATTGGGCAAACACATTTCTGCTGTAATTCAGTCAATCGAGTTAAATAAATTGTTTGGGCAATCAATGTAGAGGGGTATGTCTCGCGTCCTTAAGAATCTGTGTTTGGTAAGATGGAGTAGTTCTCACATAGAAAATACTCCCGGTACTTTGAACAATAAAACGGAAACAAAATATAGCTAAGTGAAAGGTGTTCAAAACTGCAATACAGGAGGAAAATAACTAGGTTGAGGAGTTCGTTTTTCATTAAGCACCTAGTGTTCAATATTCGTTCCTGAAACCATCAGCAGAGCATTTTATGTGATTAGAGATGTTGGTGAAAACGCGTTTTTTCGTGTTAATCTTAAGGTTTGTTGGAGCTGTCATCAAGCGCAAAAACTCAATCTTAGAACCTAGACCATTTTTTCGTATTTTTTCTAAAATGGAAAGCTGTATTCATGCAGCTAAAACGCCTGATCTAAGTAGGGTCAGCATTTTTACACGTGTTCAGTTTTTCTTGTTTTACTCAGGTTGGAGACTGTCATCACCAAAGCCGTTGTTTTGCTCAGGTTATATAAAACCAATAAAACTAGGAAACCTCTGTTTCAATCCTAAAATGGCGCCAAAATGGCTATATAAAATATTGAAATTTTCACTCACGTTTTGAATCAAAGTTCGTTCGGCACGATGCTGTATAACACGTTAGATTACCAAGCGGGTATGTTGTGTTTGATTTATTTTTTGAGATCAGTGGACGTCAGAATATTCTAAATCTAGTTCACTGGTCCATTATTTGAGGTTGCTCAGTCAAAAATTGAACGATAACCGGTAAAAAGTGCCAGTTTATGTTTTTTTTGCAATTGCACCTGACATTATTGCAATATTCGTCATCAGTAGTGGTTGGATTTAGCTTGGCCTTCATCCTCCGAAAGGCGTTCATATCAGGCATCAAAATGCTTATTAGAAGAACATTGCCAAAAGCTATTTAATTTATGCTTTCTGATGCGTTTGCATTGGTTGCCCAAATTTATTAAGGCCGCAAGTGACCAGCTGGTGTGTTGTTCAAACATAATAGCAACATTTCTGATGCTCCTGTTTGTACTTGAGCAAAATGTTCCCAGTCGTCGAGCTTTGTCGCATGATATGACCCACATGAACCAAATATGTTTTGGAGCCATGACAAAATTACAATTTACATACGGTTGACATCTAGAATGGTTTCTCGTGTGGGACAATTTGCTTCAAAGCGGTTTGGTAATAACGCGCTACGGTGTAATTATAATCAGAAGATGCTTTCGTGATTCTACAATATGACGATGTTGAAAATACGATTTATTTAAGCAGTCAGTCGTTTAGCTTACTACAAATCCAACGGGTTTTGTGCGCATCCCTTCTGCAATATTTATTTACTGACATCTAGTTACTCGTTGATATCCTGCCTAATCCTAATGGGGTCGATTTTCGGACAACACTGCCAAATAAGTTCAGCAACCGATTACATACATGTAATTAATAAAACAATTTTTGACTACTAGGCAGATACATTGTAACGGGTATCTTAATTTCGATCCATCAGCCCGTGCGTGAAAGACACAGGATTTTAGTTTCTAGTGAAACGATTTGTGTCGTTGAAGAAAGGAAGCAGGCTGTGATTCATGTCCACCTATTGTTTATTGTTACTTCTGCTATTTAATTTTATTCCTAATGAAGTCAAATTAGCTGACATTTGTTGGTTGGAATATTTACTATTATCAGCCGGTAAGATTTTGTGGAGATTGCCCTGAACGCCCGACCAGTATCGCAAATTGTTTAAATTCAAAAAATAACACATTTTCTAGGTATTCACACGTGTCCAGAGGTTTGCGTACGTCTTTGTCAGAAACTACCGCGCTTACCTTTACAGCGTACGTAATCCTCGTTCGTGCACCTACCTGTGATTGCCATAGAAGGTAAAATTGTAATATTGATAATGAGATGCCATTCAAAATCTTATAAATTGCTTTAAAACCAACTGGAAAACAAATTAACTTTTGCTAGGATGGCGTTTTATATCTTACCAGCCTAATAATACCAATGTATGCGGGACGCAACAAGGAATCGCAGTGTCCCGAACAACTCGAATAACCGGATGCGATCTCTCCACGTTTAACAGTCCTACATGTTAAAAATGGAATTTTCCCAAACAAAATCATTTCTTTTGTGGTTCTATAGATTAACATATAGTGGTATTAATTTTACATATAAGAACACGATTCTAAACCAAGCAAACTTTGGCCAACTTTTAGCTGCTTAATAAATTAAGGAATAAACCATAGACCAATAAACGGAAAAGTTGATTTCAAACTGCAGAAGCAACATATCGTCAACCCGTACTTGGCAAAGCTTACCCAGGCAAAGATTCAACAACGCTCTTGATATCTCTGTAGAAAGCATAGAGATGTTATTTGGAAATAATCTAATCAATAAGTCTACATTTTAAGAAAATTGGTTTGGTAATTCCCTATTTTTTGCAAGTTAACTGAATACGTAGTTTTGCATTTACCGAAACCTCTTTTCAAACTCTTTGGTCAGAATTGCTAGGAATCTCAAAGACCGACAATCAGTAGAAACTAAAGTTAAAGCTAAGATGGAACAACGTTTTTATCGTGTACTTAAATAAATTTATTCAGTAAAATAATTAATCCATTTGGCACATGTTGCGCAACTTATAGAATATAAACCACCACATCCAAGTGCCTTTTTAAGTCGGTATGTCTAGTGCACATAATTACTTGTTACTGTAATAGTGAAAGAAGTCTAAGCCTTAGCGCCTTTTAATGAACAATATTGCTGAGACAAACGACGTAGTGAAGAGTGCATTGTATAGGATGCACATTATTTATTGGTAGTTTCTTCTGAAAACTAAAATTTACGCATCAAGGAAGACAATAGATTTCTAGCAAAACTTCGCAGATTACAGCTTTTTATTTTAAGCCATGGTGCAGTCATTTTTCAAACTTTGTGCGTCTCACGAGATTGTCCGCCGAAGGTATTCAATGGCCTGGTCTCGGCTTTTGATTATTTAACCGTACTTTTGGATTTATCGGACACGTTGCTTTCACGCTTACGCTCAAGCGATGTGCAAGGAGCCTGGTGCACTATTGCTAGCTTAAATAACTCAAACTCTGTCCACTCTAGGCAAACGTGTTGAAGATACCCAAACATCATCCGCTGACTATTAGACACTTGGATTATGCAGACAAGATAAAAATATGACGACATTTTGGTGGTTTCTTTGAAACCCTCTGGCTTTTACACTAACTCGATTTGCTCAGCAGTGATAATGATCTCCTTGTGTGCTTTGAGGCAATTTTGCTAGTAAGATGCTTTAGAAAAACGTCCAACTGCAGCCCAGTTGTCTGTTCAAGAAAAATCATATTGGAGACGTTTTCTTGGACGACTAAGGGAAAGGTAAACTCACATCAAAGTGTCAAAATTCCACAACTCAACAAGTAACCCTGAACTTACCATCTTCCTCCACATCACCAGCATTGTCTTCACATTCTTCTAAAGTAAATTATTGCAAGGGTGCACCGATGCAGAGTGAAGTACTGCAATACAAATAATTAATATTTTTTTCTTGGACGAAACTTTAGTGGACCATTTGGGCAGATAATAAACATATCGGAGACATGGACAGACCTTCCAGGATCTCAGATATTTTTGGTTACTTTAACGTTTGTGATATCAACAGAGAGAGCCAATTGCCTCTAGTTGCAATCGTTTTCGCAGCACGCATGCTATGCACGTAAAAAGCCTCCATAAATGTCAGCAACTTAGTTGGACCGAGGAGCTATACATGGCCAGCGAAGTGAACTCAAAACTGTTAGACTGGTTTGATTGTGAAGCCATTCTTGTTTCACAAATGTACTAACGTCTCACATCAATAAATTACTGCTACACTTAAAATGCGGAAAAATACGGAACATCCTAAAAAGAACACCAGAAAGTTTGAATACAAATGCAATCAATTTCATATCTAAGAAATTTCACTGTAAAAGTAAACTGTGTTCGACGCACAAATGCTCAGGTGGTTTTAGAACACAACAAAACGTTCAAATTTACGCGTACTTTTGCATTTTGCATACAGGGTGCTAGCTCTTCCAAGCGCAATGGCTGCACCTAATTAAAAAATGTAAAGTAGCAACATTTGGTTGGGCGAAAAATTAAATACGTAAAAGTAGGTTTAGAGGCCGGTTTAAAAAAGCAATCTACCTATCAAAACGAACACTGTGATGGATATGCGGCCCATTGTTTCAGTTGTTTCTGCTGTCGAATTGAAATGCAACAGAACCCTACATATATATCTTTCCTCATATATGCAGGCTTCCGTTTACGACCACATGATTCATTCGACCAACGGCATTCAAAACGCTATGATAAATGACCTTGGTTCGTGGCAGTTCGTATTCTTTGTGCATGACATTGTGCAGTAATTAACCCGAATATAATTTTGACCACGTTCACCAAACGTTCTGGCATCCATTGTTTGATCTGTGGCTATGCATGCAACCATCAGCGGCGTCATTTCAAAAGAGTCCGCGACCGATTCTAAATCACCTTCATTGGGACAGGAACTAAAACTGGTCAAAGCACACATAGCAGCCGGTTGGCTGTACACTCATTTGCTCGTTCTAAGGCAAAAATCTTTTGACTTTTAGGCCACCAATGCTATCCGAGATATAACAGCTAAAGGGCTTGCCGAAAACATGCAACTTGGGCTTCTCGATCAATTTAAAACAGAATGCAGTTAACAACTTTGAAAATAAAATATATAGCCACTCACTTAGTAAATATTTATGAATTTGACAGCAAGAATTACGATAAACCATGTGTTTAGCATGGACATTTAGAATGGCCTACATGCCGGTCTTCAGCGGCTGTTGGCCATAATGGGAAACAAGTAATCCTACGTAAAATGAATGTCAATTTTAATTGAACAGAATAATAACCATGAAAAGCATGCAGCTGAACTTATTTTTTAGATATTTTGCAAATCTTTTAGGAGCACCTATTGAGGTTTAATGCCAGATGATTCATATGGAGCATCATGACACTATATCTGTTGTGATTGTTTGGCTGGTATGCGTAATGTACCATTTTCGGATGTGCTTTTCAGCGAACGCTTACTATTACAGTGACTGTTGTGTCCAATATATTTTTGCACAGTATGTACCTACCATAAGGCATTGCATCGTTGCGTGCAATCCTTGCTTTTAACCAGTGAATTCCGTCCCTTGCAGATATGGAATGAAAACATTCCTTGCCACCTACGCTGAAATTATGGGAAAGATAATCTTTTTCAAATTTTCTCACTTACTAAAGCCTTCGTGGAGTCGAGGGGCCAACGACTGAACGTAACAAACATGATTGTGCGCTTGGACGATGGAGACTTTTTCTGTCAAAGTTTATATGCCAAATCATAGACACCAACTTATTTCAGCTTAGTGCTCTTGCAGTCAAGAGATGCTTGGGTAGAATCCTTTTTGCTCATATACTCAGATATTTTCTGTCCGACCAATTGTGTTGGCTACCAAAAATTATGCTGGCGTGACTTGACTAAACGATCAAAACGTCTTACCACAAAGCAAGGATTCAAAATGACAGTTTCTCCAAACTAGTCTCCTTATCATACTTAGAGGCATACGATTAGGTTTACTTTTTTGATTGAGTACTATGGCCTTCTGCAGCGTATCAACCGTTTTCTCACCCTCAATTTTCATGTTAATGGAAACACCTCGATTTTCTTTTCTGTAATCGCACACTTTCGGGCGTTTTGCCGGGAGATAGGAGGATACATTAGGAAAACGTTCCATGATTTGTGAACTGGTTTTGCTTTACCTCAAATCCCGTGGATGAAACAGGTACATTCGGAATTTTTGTTAATACGAACCCACAGAAACCGCCTAATTAGTGTAACAAGTCCCGCCTGTGAAGTGGATCAGATAATAAACTTGAGCGAAAAACGTGCTTACCAATGCTCACACAATGACGAAAGTGATCAAATCAAGTCGTTCATTTGAAAATGATCAACCGTTACTTTTGTCGAAATCAAATGATGGATGGTCTACAACATACGAGCGACTTACTTGGACATCCAAAAACGTGACAAACTCATTAGCGTAAACCATGATTGCTATCTGCACAATAAACTACCCGGATCAGAATATTCATCCTGATCCAGGGCGTACATTTGGCTATTTATACCTTACCCAAGCAGGAAGAGCAAGAAGCAAATCATTCTTGGTATGTCCTGTCTCCTTTGCTAAGATGAACTTACCTATCCGGAGCAAAACACTAAACAATTTCCTTATCCGCAAGGTTGGTGAGCATGTCCAATTTCACTGGCACTCCAGCATCGTTAGTATCGAGCATCATGAACCAAGCATTGCGTACTAAATAAAAAGTCATTTTGTTCGCAAGACAAACTGTTTGACATCGCTCGTTGAAGACCTGGAGGAAAGTGAATGTACTTGTTATGCAAATTTCAGGTGTGGTGAAATGTAGGATATTGCTTGAAGTTGTGACTATCCACTGACATGTGCTAAATCATGATGACATGTGGACCATCAAATATGGGACATTTTGAATTTTTCAAGCACATAATTTCCATCAAATAGCTCCATGACTTTGAAATATTGTTTAACATGTGTCAATGAAATCACTGTGTAGTGAGCGTGATATATTCCTGAAAAACTTTGGCCAATTTGATACGAATATCTCTGCACAACCTGTCGAGTAATCTGCATACATAATGGGGACACTGTTCAGCTTAAGTAACAGGAAGACCTCAGTGTCACAAAACCCCATGAAACTGTATTGAGTGAACACACATAAATCGGTTAGCTTGCTAAATGCTTGCTATTTTGCAGCCCAAGAAAAGTACTGCTAAAAACACTTGCGCACATGAAATGTACTTCGTGAAAACTTGAGAAAATATATTTTGTGTTCCTCAATCCTTTTTTCTAGTAGTCTAATACTGTTTTCGCGTGATTCTTCATGTGCTCATATACAGTATGATAATTTTGAGGTAATAATATTAGGTTATTTAAGACATGGCGTATTTTTAAACAAAGGCTCCCTACTCAGGCTTCTCCGGTTGTTTTTCCTGGAAAGCTGTTATATTCTGTATACGACGGGAGGAACTGTATATAATTGTATGCCGATGTACCTGCACCATATACCTATACCATTATTGTGTTCTGTGCGTTTTGTTACGTAGTTGGTTTTACTCCGATATATGTAGCTGAATTACTTATCGAACGCCGAAATAAGTATATTCGTGCAAAATTTCCCGTCTCGTTGTTGGCCCGCCTAATTGGAAAACAAACAGAAAATTGTGATGAGCCGACGAATAACCGATATGGTTTTTCCTGTGATCTGCTAAATTTGGGGCGAAAACCATGTATAATGGCGAGCAAAATGGCAATTAGAAAATTTGGATTCATAAACTTGTAGCGTACCGGGAATGGAAACATCGTAAAAGATAATCTGAACTTTGGGTTTTAAAAAATTCACGTACGCATTTAGGTCACGCTGAGTAAGAATTTCTGAAAAGCGAAGATACTTTGAACAGTCTTATTTAGGGGTTGAGCGCCTGTTTGTAGTTGCTTCTGCTTCACAAACATACCATAATCCCCGAAAATTTTATGGATTAACAGTTTGGTTGTTCACCCAAAGGATACCAGTGGCCACCGGTTTATCAAATCTGCAGTCGAAGTACTGTTGTGCATTGCCCGTTCGCGAGTCAAATTTTAAGCTTAGTTTCCGCGCCTTCGGACCAAGACGAAAGCTCACAGTCAGCCAGCCTGACAGTAAGGGTCACTGGTTCAAACTGAAACCTCTAACTTTTAGGTAAGATGGTTTATTCGTAGCCCGCCAATAGGCCGCTGAAACAATAAATATTTGCCATGTTAGTCGAGTCTTAATCCAAGCTTTCGAGGATGGATGTTACACAAACGCCCTTTTGGCTAATGTGCCGCACCGGAAACATTTGTCAAAGCAGTCCGGCATCAGAAAGTAGTCCACTTATTCAACCAACTCCAGGCCATAGTAAAATTAATAGAATGCTGCCGGGTTGTGCATTCATAAATTTACCATCAATTCCAGCAGAGAAAACCCAAACATACACTGCCAAAATCCATAGTCTGTTTGACATAGTAACTTTTATTATCGATATATGTTTTCAAAACAGTTGCTTACACCCTGTAATATTCAAATTATTATGTGTACTGTGTCGCCGAAAACGCACAACACTCTGCTGCCATTGCATTAAACCACCACTCAAGAAGGCTCCTGGGGTCCCAGTCGTGTCATTTTGACATTGAGCGCGACAGAGGAATACCATTCTTTGACTAGTTTTCTATTAACAGCCAAGTTCATGCAGTCTGACTACCAATCTATGAAATCCCGTAATTATCCATCCCAAATATCAGGTCAGTCTCTTGTTTCTATAAACGCCTCAACGGACAAGATCAATGAATACGTTGAAAGTGCCCTCCATGCAGGACCGCGTACGCGGATATCGGTATTCTCCCTGGCGGTCTAAGTAATAATACGGCAAAATCAAAACAATGGACGGTAGTAATTTTAGAAAATGTAGAGTAAACACACAGCGCCAACAACACTGATCACTTAGTGAAACAATCAAATGATCTAACAGTCTGCTGCTCACTAGCGGCTAGACAGAACGGAACAATACATTCCTTAGATATACCGTTCTCAAAAGCAACACAACTGTCAATGTCCACGGCAGGCATATTAGTCCCACTGTAACATTCTCTATGATGCGACGCCAGTTGGTGCGTCAAAGCCTGCGGAATTTATTCTCCTGGGTCTGCCACCAACACTGGTGTCACGAAGGCCTATGCCAGTCATCGGGTAAGCATCCGCTGCCTTCGGCATCTGGCGTTACTTTGTTCCCAGAGAAAATATTAAGCCCTGGAGTCCGCGACTAATACCACATCGCGTGGTTTGAATGCCGAACGCATACAAAATATAGTAAGTGTGGTCAACTATTATGAAAGGCCTTCCGGAATAAGTTCGGAATTTCGGACTGCAAAGTGCAACGCACGACTGAGTGCGCGTACCAAAGAAACTAGGCAGCGAATCAAATCCGCCAAAAATGACGTAATTGTAGTTGTTCCACGCCAGACGAAAGCATTTTGCATCAAGTAGATGCTTCATTTCCAGTCGGTCATTTGTGAAGTCAATATATACGCCAAGATGTTGGTGAAATGCGTGCCATGAAATACGTGCCATCATATGCAAGTTTGCATTATGGCTGAAAACCTGCCAGCTTTGGATTTAAGGAGTTTTCACTTCATAATGAATGCAATGCATTTTGGAAACATAAAATCAACAATGATGAAGCATAATGAATAGCCTGTGGCAAAGATTAAACTGCTTGTTTTTTCGGAGGGTTGACTCGTATGCGCTAGTTACACTTGGCTTTTCAATCTGCCTTGAGTGTCAGAGGACTGAGTACCTAGCCCTGCCCTGTCTGCTGAAGCATATTTCTACTGGATGATACCATAAGTTGCACATTGTCATACTTGGAGGTACGCCATGTAAAACATAATGCATGGCTTCGCTCTCCTGTATGTCTTCTGCAACTTCATCAACGATTGGATGTAATAAACGACCGGGTAATAACGCACACCGAATAGCTGTTGTGTATATCCTGCTCTTTCTAAACATCACAACGTTGTATCTTCTATTTTTTGTAATTGTTTTCTACACGCTACATCATACAGAACTCTGGGTAAGATGATACGGGGAGAACCTCCGTAATAGCGCACATGGTTCGCTGTTACACGGATGGGATGAGATGGCTAAATCCGCAGCTATTTTGCCCTGTCAAATCGGGGTGTATTGGAAGTGTGATTCGCTGGTAGTCAATCAGAAAAGAATGATTCATTCGCCATTAAACTCACCTGGCCCACGTATATGTCGACACATTATCATTTGGTTTGCACTGTGAAAAATATACCCCTGTTATAGGAATTCAGACGTTTTGGAGCATACGACAAGGGCATTTCGCAACATCTCGCGATAAAAGAACTAAACCCGCGTACGACTTAGGCAGGCTAAATAATTTGCATTTGATTCTTACACACTTACTGACCTTGAGCTAATTATTCCGAGTAGCTTGGAGTCTCCGGCCTTCAGAAACGCTCTTGAATCTGTCACATGTCAGTTTTTCATAGTAGAAAAATAATGGTCTAACGAATTTCGAATTAGACTGGTTCCACCCTCAGTTTTTAACAGTTCACTCCTCACCAGCGTCTAGAGAAGACACACACAGATATGCCATTTTCAAAAGCGGCGCGTCTGTACAGGTTATTACCCTAGGGGTAGAAGATCGGACTGCTACCGCAACTCCGCAACAACGGCGACCTACGTGATATACAGAAAAAATTTGAGATATTTTGTTGTGCATCACCAAAAAAGAGTATGGAGTGATAGTCTTCCACGAAATAGAGAGTTCTGAGTGTTTTGCTCAGACGAATTTGCGTTGTACCGAAGGATTTTCTAGACAAAAAATACCCTCTAAGTGCGGTTAAAATGGGGTTTAATCACAAAACCGTTGCCCAAACGGTGGTGTCCAGGCTGATTGAGACATGGCGGAAAAGGGGACTGAATTTACATGACACCACTGTGTGAAGGTTAGGTAGGGCCAAACAACGTATCTGAGTGCCTCAGGCTGTCAGAATGTGGGTAAACAGGACAGGGACGAAAATTGAAATGGTCGGTAAAACCAAGCGGCTTTTCGGCGTTCTGAAATAAACTGACCTGAAATTCAAGACGAAAAGATGATCGGAAAACTCCCATTTATTCTACCAGTACTTAAAAAAGAATGGACCCCTCATTCAACGAGTAAACACTTCTGGAAATTTTTCCTAAGAAAGATATTGTAGGTAGCTCTGTAGGTACTACATAAGTTTTAATTTTAGAGCAGGATTTTCTGAACAGGATATACCTATAAATGAGGTGGAAATCCGGGTAACGCTCAAAACCGTCGCCCACATTCTGTGTAGGCTGAGCAAAGCAAGTCGAAAAGCAGAGGAACCAAACGACGTGTTTGAGAACCTCATGCAGTCACTGGTTGGGTACGTGGGACAAGGACGACACTCACAGCGGTCAAAGTAAGCAAAACATCTGTTAAATCGAGTGTTGTACTTAAAAGATCGAACGCCTGTGTTCAACCATAAATCATATATTAGTCAAAAGGAAAACAGACAGTTCTGGTTCACAATAACAAGTATACCTCAGCAATATTCTCATAGGCACTATGTGAGAAAATGTATGGATAAATGTCCAGGTCCCATCCAATATCAGGGGAAGACTGCTTGGAACCACCTGCAAATCAATACAGCGCAACTTGACAAGCGTACTCACATACGAATTTTGGTAGCCGATGAGTGCACTGCTGCCAAACGGTGCTACATTGCATCAGCTGTATTCTCAAATAATAATATCGACTTGACCTATAGATTCATTCCAGAGTTTCTGAAATCGGCCGCAGTAAGAATCAAAGTCTATGTACCTATGCCAGAACGGGGGACACTTTTCGGAGACCATTTATCGCCTACTATCTGCAGATCGGTTGAGTACTTGCCATTCATCACTGAACAGAGACTCTGCTCTTTTGACCTCCACCTCTTTTTGCCGCGCTCCATTTATCTTGAGGCAAATATTCATCTAAATTTTTGTTGGAGCGGAAATCACCAGCCTTCTTTTAGATGAAACTGTGGTAGAGCCAAGTTATAACTGGTTGAAATTTCTAAAGATTTTCTGGAAAGGCTTAGTGAACCGGGACTCCGTAGCGTCAACCGCAAAACTGTGCAGCCTGCAGCTGTAGGTATTGCGTACTTAATAGCAAATCACGGCTTGCTGCCCATTTTAGAACCATCAGAATTAACAAAGTACTTTGAGAAATAGGAGATAAATCTGTGGACAATTTTGTGACTCTAGCGCATGGTGCAAAACTTTGTCCGACTGCGCATGGATGACGCTCAAGATCTTTCGTCTTTTAAGACTATAGCGACCTTGCAGGAAGTACGATATTGAGAAAAATGTAGATGACTCTTCTTGGGTCTACAGAATGCATGACGGCCTGGAGGCACTGCATATTTTGACGAGCCACCACCTACGACTACTGCAGGTGATTAGGCGGGCATTTGCCTCATCCGTGGCCCCGCCTAGCATATGTCGGGAGCCAGGGGATGACCTGCATAACAGCAGGGAAATCGGAAAGCATTCTTAGGTGCGCAACGTTTGATCATTAACCCGGACTATCGAAGGAATCATTACGACTATGTAGACATGGTTTCGCCGGTTTTCTCAGCAGTGTGACAATACTTTTAATAAAAGCCTTTCCAACAGCACTCTTGGGCGGTGCAGAACACCAGTCGGCACTGAGTGTCCACGAACAGGTGTTGGATGAACAGTGAAGCTAATCACTATTGTGCACTTTATTTAAATAAAGAGGTGGAGTGGCCGCGACTATCGCACTGTCAGTAGGACAAGCGCCATTCAAGACAGATCTAAAACACCCTCGCATGCCAATTATTAACAAACATTTGTAGTTCTTAAGATGAAATTACTAATGAGACGAACATACAAATTAAATTACTACATGAATGTTCAGTCAAAATCTGATCGTTTTTTGTTACCAACACGGTCAGTGGTGATCGGGCACACTACATAAGAAGATATTTAATGGATAAACTTTTGTTAGGCTGTGTGGTGAAGAAAGGCTTAACTGTACCTCGTCAACTGCGTTTTTTGCCGCCATATATGAGGTCGCTCGGCGTGCGTCAGAAAAATGTAACAACCAGGTTCCCAATAAGTCGGATCGTCCACATGAAATGAATTGACTTAAGCGTTCGCACATAAGCAAGAGCTGAACTATTCGAAAACTGTAAAATTTAGCTAAAATTTGTTTTTGTTTGGCAATGCACGTCTTTTTTCACTCTTACTTATGCGTTCGCCCTTTTAAAATCCATTTGTGATCCTGCTGTTATCATCCAAGTAATATGGTCTACGACAAAATCAGAGAATGTAATGCTACATCAACAATTTACTAGTTTCATTCAGACATGGTCACGAAAAAAGTTTTCATCCAGCATACAAAAAAACAAGTTGCTTCTACTTGGTACGTGTATGTTGCAAGAATGTACTGGCTTGTCCGACGCCAGGTTCCTGTTCGCACTTTAGTTTCTGTGTAGTATGTTCTGAGGGATCATTCGGGAAACCTGACGGTTCATCGGTGTCACAAATTTCGCTGCATATTCCAAATAAATTTTGTGACAACCCAGCTTTGTCGTATACGTGAGAGAGTACAGGGTGGTGGCACATACGACTGACACGCTTAGTAGCTTTTTGTTGTTAACTGGGAACCCACAACAACAAATGGTTAGCGGTGTGTTGTGTTTAATTAGTCGCAACCTTGAGCAAAGCATCCAGCACTAGCCTATTATGCATCCTAACGACATGCTTTATGGCCATTCGGAAACTAAAGGAAAGTTTATGTATAAAAAGACGATTTCATGTTTATATAGATTATTCAACGTTGGTGAGTTTGTTTCAGACCAGCCCGGCAAACCTAGTTACCTCTGCGTTTGCGAAGACGTCATTACAATCTTCATGTGAGTACATGGCATGGTGCCGTATGTTAGACCAGTGAGTGTCCTCATGCAGCTAAGCATTTGTGGACAAGGGCCAAAGAAGATATGTACCAGGAATTCAGAACAGCCGGTTTTGTACTTGTACTTGTTGGACCTGTCCAATGTTGTCTTGAACAACCTTCCGCACCAACCATTAAACGTCTGTATCTCAGACTTGGTTGTTCAGCGGTTTGAGCTCCCCGGCGTTAGTTCGGCCCTTATTCACACATGCACTGATACATGTTGGGGTAACAAGTAAATCCCAGCTTATGGGTACACCACTTTTCACAAAAGCCATCTGTTGCAACTTTGTATATCTTTAAAATTGCCTCCTATCTTGAATGACTGCCTTTCCGGTTATGAATTCAAATGAACCGCCCCTGTTATTTTTGATATAATTGAACTCTATTTCAGTTTGGCAAAATCCTTCGTATCTTCCGTTTTCCTTGCAACGCAAGTCGTTTTTTTCCGCGTCAGATAAACTATTCTCGTACCGAAACTCTGGTCAGCCATAGATTTGTTTTATTGCATCAATTTGCGACCCGGTTACGATCACGTGTTGGCTACTGATCCATCTCAGCTTTGCTTGCTTTTTGGAGTACCTCACCGTTTGTCGAAAACCGTTGAGGTTTGTAATGTAACATCCGTGTAACTACTTTTATTTTTATAGTACCGCACATTTGTGTGACCATTCGTTCGGTGTTTTGCCGGTTTGGTTCCTAACGTTGGTGCTCGTTGCTCAAGAAATCGGAACGGTCGTTGGACCTTCCACGTAGTTGAGATGGAAATTCACGTTTAGTTTGGGAAGGCTTTCACTCAGCATTTGTGTCAAACTTAGTCACACAACGACCCCAAAGTGGATGGCATTAAGTGGCTTTGCATAACACAGGGCGAGGGACATCAGGCAAGCAAACAGACTGTCAGTTAGTGACGTGCATTTAAATGGATGCGTCGTTTGTCACCTGTCGTATAGGCTAAACGTGAGTGCTTAGCCCGCGCATCGTAAACGCCATGTACGTCGAACATTTTCCTCCGTATGAATTCTGAAATTGTGTGCTTTTGATGTATGGTTTCCAATGGTTTGGTCTTGTGAAAGGGGAAATGTTCCATAAACAAATCCCTTGTTCTGCATGAAAGCCAGTACAATGTCCTTCAGACATTGTTCAGAGCCAATTGGGAAGGCACTCATTGAGAGTTACTTATTGGGATGATGCTCTTCTGCATAATTTTTTACATCATATAAAAAACATTGGCTGTGATTCACCCCATAGCTTACTCACAGATGCGGTCAAACACACATATGTCACTTAATTTGGATCGTTCTGGTATACCATCGGACCCCACATGCTGGCATGCTTAATCTCGGCAGTCCTAAGCAATGCACTTGTTTGCAGTCTGCCGTATTCAAATTTGGTTGCACCAAATATTTTAGTTCCTTTTGAGAAAATGAATGCCCGCATCTCCGCAATTCCTCAGTGCGTCTACGTATACTGTTTTTCCGTATGATAGCCATGCATTACAATGTTGCTATCTGAGCACAATCATTCTTCAGGTGATCTTTACGGCGATGAAATTCACTGGAAATTTTCACCTTACATTAAGCGCCCCGAAATGGCTTGATGGATTTAGCTACATTCTTTTTCCGCACTTTAGTGGACATCTCCGAAATAAAGATATAAAAGATCAGAAAACAGCTGATGCTCTTCGTATGCGAATAATGTTATAGTCTGATTATTTTAGCTGGAGATACTGGTTAGATGTGCTGATTCACCTCAGTTCTACGGAATATGTAAACGAGCTGGCCGACCAGTCAAAAACTATTAGAATTTTTCGGTCTTTGATCGTTTCGGTGCCGGTACATATTTTTGGAAATGTACGAGAGAAAACTAATATAAAATTTGTGGTATTGTCTGACACAGTTAGAGGAGCTGACAGTAAATGTAATACTATAGAATCCACAAATGTGAAGATTATACCTGCAAAAATCTGGCACACCGAACGTTTTTTAGAGCCCAACGATGAAAATTTGTCCAGGCATACGATATACAATCGCGGAATTAAACGCACTAAAAACTGGTATTAGTTCACGGCAAGCAAATGAGTATATATTTGTACGACTCAGCTGGTGGACGAAGCGAACCCACAAGCGTGAACGTCTATATATTTCGTTATCTCCAAAATCACTTTGACTGATCCTATGCAAGTGCGTTAGCTCAACAGACCTGTTCTGCAATTTGAATTACATTCCTTTCCAAAATATGTTCCAGTTAAAAACAGTGTCTGTTAGTGGAGGTAGTATGTGGGCACTCCCAATACAAGTAATACTAAGGAGTGTGGTTATTATTTGTTCCTTATTTGTCCGGTACGTGTAAGAGTTTTCAAAGAATTCTGGACAGTCTCGAAGTGGCCGGATGCAAAGGTGCACAACCATATAAGTCCGACATAAAATTTTTTCCCAGTGACGTTTGGCGCCTTAGGCAAAACGGTATATATGCACTTTATTAGTTTTGGAGGATCTTAACACACTACGGAGCCAGTCAACGGGTCGAATGGGATAAATTGTTAGAGACGGTGACAGCCAGCTAAAACAACTTCTATTATTATTCTGCCCCGTTATTAAAACGGAGTTATTTCTTATTAAGTGAATTTCTACTGTGGCATCTAGCTAACTCAAAGCCAGGTGTTTTTGGGCCTTGGGTTGTGGCTAAACTGGAACACCTTTCGTACCTCCCACGCCGAACTGGTCTCCTGCAACCGTTGGACTCGTTTTCAAACCACATCTCGCTAACTGTAAATCTAATTCATTTTGGTGAAGGACTAACCAAATGTCTAGCCGCAATTTGACTCAATCGCAACCATATCATATATATTGTGCCATAAACTGATAACGACCTTTTGGAGTCTTAGTGTTTATAGCAGTTATACTCTGGAAAAAAACATTTTTGTGGCTACCGGGTCCTGTCAGTCAATAATTTATTTCGAAGACACCAGTTCCGAAATTGTGTGCGTTCGTTACTTCGTGGATTTGTGAGCTTCACGGGTAAGCCAGCTAAAAACTGCATCTAACGTCGACGCGATCGAAGTTAATATGTTTCCTCCAGAATTAGTATAGTTGATTGCTGTGCCATACTAAAAGACTACTACCAATACTAGACTAACGATTATACCATCGGTGTTGGCCCATTCTTTTTTGGCAGTATTAGGAAACCCGATAACACAATGGCAGCAAACGTGAGTAAACTCAGTAATCAGGGAATCGACTGCTAATCAGCGTAAAATTGCAGGAATATTAAACGAAACTATCACGGCAACTGTTCAATTTAGACCGTGAAGCGCGTGTGTACACGGTGAAAACGGGTCACTTATTTGCACCAACGTGAGGAATGTAACGTAGTCATTTGATCGTGAGAATTTATTTTTGACGAGTCAGGTCTATATTTAATTGGTGTACCATTAAAAAGTGCAAACTGGAAAGCATGGTGACGTCTAGTTCTGTTGGTCGTCATAGAGGTGAACAGATGTGCCGTGAAACCACACCCAATAAGCAATAAATTTCCTAAAGGAACTCCTCGCGTTTAATTATCTTGTCTATTTGTCCCTTTCAGTAATTATTTAAATGTTTTGTAAGTTTTTTAGCTTCACTTTTTATGCTAAACCGGTACTTTGTTCATAAAATTGGCTTGAAAATGTCTGCTTCTGAATACCATAGTGTCTTTGCTTGATTATAGCCACATAAGGTAATTTGGATGTCATACAACGCATTGTAAATCTAGACCAAGATGGCAACAGGGAGTCTTTTAAATCATTTTCTAAAATCCGAAGCAAAAAACGCTGGCTGTTCGAGATACTTGAGCACACGTGCCGAAAAAAGAAACTCAGATTGACCTACCTTGACAATCAAAGAGCGAAAACTTCAGTTATATTTCAGATATGTTATTGCGTTTGAGTGCGTTTGGGTAACTGTCAATACTTCAGCTGTGTCACTGTTTTCGTATCTAATAATTTTGCGTTCTGCTTCGGGAAGGACTCTGCTGGCCGCCACAAATTTTTGAAAATATTCAGCAGAAAGCAGGATCTAGATAACTATTACCGAACTGAAATCATAGGCTGAGCGGGAGTGTATAGGTTTCCAGCTATCTGTAGTCTTTGTTATACTTGCATGCCTGTCACATGCAGAGAGAAAATGATTAAATCGGCCGATCCACACAAAACAAACAGTGAACAATCTGCCACCATATTTAAAATATATCTTGACCCACTAGTATCTCATTTATCGGTAGACTAAGTTTAATAGAATCGTTCATTCCAAAAATTCGCTTTACTTATTACAAATCACGCCTGATGACGTAAGAATAACAAATTCCCACAAAACAAAAACACCGTGCAAACCGTCCTGATCAAATTTATACGAAGCGTCTGGCAATATGTAAACACAGGGCATACCCCTTCAAAACCTGGCCAGAACATTTTCTTAATGAACCAGTAAGATCCAACGCTATGAAACGGATACGAGTGAGCAAAACTGCAGCATGGCATAGTTTACCCATTGGCAAGCGGCTTCAGCATGTTATTTAAACCAATTGGAGTTTGCTGCTGCAGAGCAGGGTTAAGCAGCAGGCGTTTCGCCATTATATTTATTAAATTAAACTGCTTGTCAAGACAGAACGGCGCTCTGAGAATAGTGATATCGTTCCGCAAGCCTATTCGACAACATTCTATTGATACTAACTTGCAGTCCTTAGTTAACCAATTAGTTTTTAAGACAATACCTAAACCAGTGGAGAAAGTATTTTGAATGCCAGCCCACTGTATTCAAAATGGAAGGTGCTGCCACAACCAGGGGCTTGTCCATACCTGTCGGCTAGGTTTTATCTGTTTTTCACGCTTTTTTCGTATTCATCCAGCTAGCGATTTTTTGGAATTCACTAATTACCACGAAGCAAAAACGAGAATCCAAAGTATCATCCAACAGTTTAGAACATTTAGCAGAAGACCTAAGTGACCCCATCCTCCTAGACTTCTATGGAAATTTCCATTAGTAAAGAGGTCCAGATCCTTGCGATCTCCTCCCATGTATGAACGTGGTTTCGTAAAGGAGTCGTGATCTGATTTTCACTTTACATCACATTTTTGTATCTAACGATACAATCCGCATTCCAGGGGCATTTATCGCTCACGTTTATCTTTTGCAGCAACAACCAGGCTTAATTTTTTCTGAAAATAAGTACGTTTTGTTTTGTGTTACAAATCTATGTCCAGTATATAGCCCCAAAGGATTGCACGTAGGCCAACGTTTACGTATTCATGCAGTTCACAATTAACAAGTCACTGTTGAATAGATATAATTGCGCCGTTGTAGACACGTTAAATTTAAAACGCGTTTCATTTGTAAGACTCTCAAGTTTAAAGTCTATCCATTATGAACAGCCGTTTCGAAAATTACGGATACTGTACTAAACTGCCTCAAGCTTGGACAGATACGATTTCACTTGACATACAAATTTATACGTAACGACATAACCTCGCTTTTAAAGTTTCGGTAATTGCGTGTGTAATTAAAAGCTTCTAATCTATGTTTGAATAATGTTACTGCTGGGAACATCAGTGCACGTTACACCTAAATAATATACATGGTTTCTTTCAAATCACGGTGTGTGAACAAAGCGTAAACATCCAAAAATGATCGCGTATTTTTGGCACAAGGATGAGCCTGTAGGTCGTTCCTTGCATAGCATAAGCAACCAGGTGGAAACGTCGACTTTGGTAGCTACGTGATAATTTTAAACTGGATCAGAATTCGCAAAAACATGAAATTAAGCTTTCAGCGTTACACCTGCTCTGTATTAATTAAGCTCATCTCCCTCTTCCCGTCTATTTTGAAAATGGCCTGTATCATAACCTCTGTCACTGCACTAATCGCAGCCCACCCTGGAAAAGCATAGTAATCCAAGGCGTCATCAGTTACTGGTGGTCGGGTAGGACGACACTAATTCTTCCAGTGTCCACACATGCCACATGTGTAGCATCGGCTCGTTCGAGCGCGCCTTCACGATTCTGTTTTCAGGGCTGCAAGTTGTTCGGCTAGTTGATCCACTTTGATCTGCAGGCCATCCACTGCTGAATCATACCTCTTTTCCTGCGGGCGCCACCTGGCAAGTGGCGCCTCGGCCATATCCCGTGCCAGATGCACAAGCTCCTCGACACTCAACTGGTCGGTTGTTCTCGCAAACTGCAACTAACCGCACCAAGCACAGACACCTTCGATGAACCGGTCAGACAGAAAATTCTGGCGCGACACTTTGTCAAGTCCCGGGAAAGCCCGATAGAACGACTTCTGCAGGCTGGCGAAGAACACGTTCGGGTCGCATTCAGGTCCCATCATAGCCGTCTTGGACCGCCTCATGGCCTCCTGGGGGTCGCACGGTGTGTCGAACTCCGTTGTCACAGCCTACTCCGTGGCGAACCAGCCCACCTTCCAAGAGCCCCTTCAGGCTGTACCCAGGCCGGAATCTGCTCATCCTCTGAGGAGGGTCATCAATACCGCCAAATAACCCCGGTCGGTCTCCGGTCCAGCCGTTTCCGCAACCTATTCGAAATTCTCTAGGAAATTCCGCACATCTTCATCCTCAAAAGGTTGTGGACATGGGATATCCATCCGGATACTGGTCACGGCACCAATCTGTAATAAGGAAAGCACTTCGACGCGAAGGTGCTTAGTTACAAACCACAACTAAACAGTTATAAACATTTGGAAAGCAAAGGAAACGTCTCATATGCACATAGTTTTTAAAAACTAAATATCCTCATGAATTTTCTTGAACTTTCGTGGATATTCAATGACTAACACGCAACTGTAAATGAACCACAAGTTCCGTGCTAAAAGTTATCTTCCATGAGACTTGAGGCAGAGCTTCGTTTCAGAAAGATGAGCAATCCACTGGGTAACATAGGGTTTTTTTATAAGTTATCCGGTGCGGTTTGGAGCTGCAAAACACCGCATGGATAGGTCCACGCTTTTGAACTCTTCGCTGAAACTTTGGTTTCGGTCTTGTCGTTTAGCGGCTTCCCGAAGGGTGCCAGCGGGAAAAGACTGTAGCACTGCTCTTCAATTTTTCAGTGCTGCGCGTTAAGTTTGCCAGGGCGGGGACTTCTATAAAATGTCACTGAGCTATAGATGCTGTGCAAACACCCAAACCGAGAAAAATGTTTGTCCAAGAAAGTTGTGCACTCAGTTGTAGAAGATATTCTCCACCTGTCCTCGCCGTGCATTGTTTAGGTCAACGGTAAAACCTGCCTGCCAAATCTTGTGTAAACAAGAATAATTAGAAATTAAATACCCATGAGAGTGAAAGTTTTAAGAAGAAAATATTTTAGGACAACATCTGGACACCTGAATATGCGTTTACCAGTCAAAAGATTTGAGGTCAGCAACATATTTAGCAGCACGTTGGACAGGCTCGGTTGGGGTACAGAATTCTGTCTACCGAATGGATTACTTGGTTGGCGCATTCAGAAAGCAGCACGACGAAATCCCCATGGAGCATCTAAAAGTGCATGCGAGTAACAACTGAAGCTGATCCGAACCATCATTAAGACGAACAGCGACTTTCGAGCTCACTTTTCGCGGCTCAGTGAGGGGCACGTTTGCCAAGAGAATAACACCCGAGCTCTTCTTTGTATCTATCTTCACCATGTTTTCTGGATTAAGGTGTACGATAAAATAGTTCACTGAGTCTCTTTTGATTTACACATGGTAGCATTTCTCGTTATTCAGAGGAACGTGCTAGCCAATTGGCCACTACTAGTGGCGTCGTCGTCCGTTTGAACGACGCTGACGCTGGAATTTCAGGTTATACTTTTGTCGACAGAAAGTGGACATAAAACTGAAAGCGCCTGGAAGTCTGTTGGCGTAGGCCAGAAAGCGCAGTGGTCCTAAAACGGGAGGTTGCTGAACACCAACATAGACCAGTGCAGAAAAATGCTTGGTTGAGCCGAATTACCCTAAACCTTCTCAGCCTAATGGGAAGCCTTAATCCAGTGTGGAATTTCTCCAGATATCTCATAAGGGTCTTGCGTGTGGACTAGCGGATAGCTTGTAACTGGACCAAATGCTTTCGCAGAGTCAAATACTATGGCATGTGATGTGAGTGCGTCGTCTATGTCCTAGGCACGTAAATACGAGAAATGTCGCCATCCGTGCGATGTTTGGGAGGAGTCCGTGCTGTGGCGATCATATCAAGTTGTAGCAGTGTGGTGACTTAAAGCGGCTTGGCGCGTTCCATTACATGTGTGTTATGCGGTATGAATCAAACATTTAATTCATCGTTTTCCATACGCGTCCTTCCAACTCAGCCTAGGAATCTCGGCCCGATAATCACTCCCTGTTCTAGGGATCATCCGGAGCAGCTTTCGGTCTGATATCTGAACCATAAGTATACCCTTTTCCGGTGACTGAGTATGCACCATGGAATGCCGTAGCCTTTAGTCCTGATATTCCCCTTTGAATATGCTATGGTGTGCCCTAGGGGCTTGGCGGGCATGTTGACGTGTTTTATGTGTTTTTTTACTATAAAACACTCAGTCTGGTAGGAGGAGCCATAACCATCCATATTTATACATACTGCCGTAAGGTAAGGTCTTAAATTGCTGTCAAGGGTTAACCATCTGAGAGGAGAAAGACCTTTATTTCCGCTAACAGCAGGCTTCGTATGTGGCCGACAAAATCATTGAAGTTAATCATGACATAGAATAATCCAACTACAATGACTGGAAGCCGCGATGAATATCACCAGTTACGCAATACGGGTGGTACAAAAGAAATGCATGCCTTCGGACTAAGGTTTTCCGAGGTGAAACCTGGACCTTTCATCAGACAAATCGCAAAGAATGCTCACTGCCTTGCTGCCTTGGGGATCAGTTATTCAGTCAAAGGCCCACACTGATATCCTTTAAGGTGTCCCGCTAGGACTCAAAATAACAAAGGTGGAAACCTATGACATATGTGCGTCGACGTTCAAACGGTTAAGATACCATCATGCTGCCGAATGTCTACTCAGAAGTAAATCTCAGTCAATCACATCAACGTCCACTACAGGTTGAGCAGATGGATGGTGTGGTAGGCAGCAAGATCATGTTAACTCTTACTGGTCCCTGCGGTCTGTCTTCACAAGTACAACAAGGATTTCAGAATTGATCGCCAATTCCAAAGGTGGTCCAACGTGGGTCACTAGATGGGTGTCAAGTAAGGTTCGTCAACTTGGCTTCATGCCCATCGTAGGACCCCGGGATGTTCGATGTTTGTCTCTGCAACCCTGTGAAGCCGTGTAATGTTCATTCCGTCGTAACGGAGAGTGTCTCTCTGATCCTTTCGCTTGGTGATGGTGTAGAGTTTGCGAGCGCCCGAAACGCGTGAGCTAAACTGCAGTGGTGCGCGGGTCGCGAATGCAACCAACTAATGAGAGTATGGTCATCTAGTCACCGATGAAATTGAAAACGTTTGGTCGTGGAATTCATTGGGGAACCCCGAGCAATGAGAATTTTTGGTTACCAAATTCCATAAGAAATACACATACGACCAATAGGCGGATGAGATAATATCTTCTCGATTTGAACTGCGATGGGTTCACACGGCTTTCAAAGGATCAGTATCGTGAATCTGACAATCAATGAGTCTTTATTTCTGCATTACACGTTGAGCGCTGACACTTACTTGTTGGTTTTACAAAGAACAACTAAGCTTGTCGTGGTGGAAAACGGCCTCGTCCTGCATTCCCCGCGAGTTATTTCTTCCGTGCTTTGACTTCTATTTAAATCTGGTGGGAGCTTTATTTTCGATCTCGAGAGATGGATGTGCTTTCTACAATGTCCCGCCGGGAAAAGGAGCAAAACTTCGTATAATTCCACTGCACCCAATCATCGGCTCTAAATTCTTCTTGATTCGCATATCTTTTCAGGGGCATTTTCTACACGGAAACAAAAAAATATTACTCAATATATTTCTAAAGTGATTTCAGCGACGTTCTACACCTGCGTGGATGCCCTCATCTATCAGATAAATTTATCCAGCTCTTCGTTAGCCTGCAGTGTAGAAAAATGTCTCAAGTAATATCCTTACCAAATAGGCGTTATTGCTCCTTCAAACTGATGTACTTAGCGTGACCCTGGAAAATCATTTGTTTGTGTCAGCTTGTTCCCCTTGTTAGCGTCACCTAAGGTTTTCCAAGAATCTCATGTGAGACTACGTCGTTACCGCGAACCGGATCAATATAATGCCAGGGATTATCCGACGCAAGGCTAATGCCATGAGAATCTTTTACATAGACAGGATTTTTATAGTGGTCATCAGTGACCCACAACCAGCCCTAATAAAAATTCGGTATTTTAGTGCCTTGCTCAGGCAGCTAGAAATCGGGGTTTGGATACATCATCATCACTTAAGCTCCCTGGAATTCCCACACGAAGTTTGCACTGAGCCGAATTTCATCAGCTAAAGGGGACACACGCCTTTGTATTTGCATATGTGCTTGGATGCATGCCCAAAGGCGAACGTGTCTTCTTGAGTTTAAAAAAAATAAGGATAAGCAATTCAGTCACCTAAACGTAACATTGTTGTGTGCCGGAGCTTGACATGTTGGTTCAGACTGAGGCTATGCCGTTTAGTTTCAGAGCACACATCCGTAATATCTACATTCTTCTCTCGTGGCACAAATATTAGATGCCATGTAATTTGCTTCCTGCACGACCTGTCTGTCTCCGCCTCTGCCTGCCGTTTAATATTTCAAACTACGTGAGTTTCCTTACCGGCCTGAACCTCCACCCGACCGGATAAAACAGCTGGTTGCTAGAGTTCTTTGTTAATGCACAAGCCAAAATTATGGCTGCTTTGTGGCTTGTCACCTTCTAGATATGGCAGTTGCACGAAGGCTAAAAACGTCGTGCATTTGTCGGCTACGTCCTGCGGATAAGGTTGCCGTGTTGCGTTCGGTCATGGTGTGAGCATATGCCATCCGCACCTCCGCCAAATTATGTGGTTGGACTTCAACTCAGAAAGTTCATAGAAGAGCATCGTTGTTGTCCGTTTATAGCCGCTGGTTTGGACCTGTCTCGCTTGTGCGATCTATTTGGCACCACCAGGAAACACAGGCGAAGGTAAGCCTGGAGTGAACAGGAAATAACTTGCGAAGCCCGCGGCCAACCTGGACGTAAAGGTCGTTGCCATTTTTTGTTAGTTGGGCTTGCACCACACCAATCACACTTGCTCAGCCAGACGTAACACACACGCTCGCCACTCTCGTTCCCGAAACTGGCCAGAGAAATATAAAACAAAATGACCCTATGATGCCCTCGTTACTGGCATTTATAGCAAGCGCCTATTGGAGACTTTGGCAAGGCATCATTCGTTGCTTGGATCTGACTGGTGTGGCTCAGTGACTGTCTTCCCATATACTTACTGACCTGTTCACTTCAGTTAACATATTAATTTCCAGCCAAACTACAGGCTTATCTAGTGCCTGGAAAGTACTCGCTCAATCATTCGTTATCTGTCTTCTTCCTGTCTTCACGTTAATTCGCCGTTTGACCAACGGAGTCCCTTTGATGGGAATGTGTAGCTGAGCTAAAAACTCTCACCGACCCTGTCCAAAGCACTCTGTAGTTGTGCCTACAAACTAGTCCAACAACTATCATTCCTGATCGTTGCCACATTGAGCAACCCGCCTTCCCAATATTATGAAACTACTCTTGCCGCAGTCTAATACCTACTGATCGCCTGACGCCGATTAGGATACACACGATAACTCCTACATAAATGCTGGCTTTATAGGTGACTGTCGGGGTGTGCTTGCCAAGCAAAAGCACACTTATTGTGGTTTGTTCCGTACATTGTACTATATGGGCAATCTCTGCCAGTCTCCGGTTGCTAGGAAAGCAAACCCACGTTGTCTGCCGCCATCCCGGTTTAGTTTTTTCTATGAGTGGACACATTTTATCTCACATCCTTCTACACCCAGAAGTCTGTACTGATCCCATCCTAAATCCTCCGCTTCCCCAGCTCCAGCACTTGCGAGTGCCCGATTCTTTACCGTTGCCCATTCCGCACGCCCCCGGTTTATTTCCACGTAGATCTGCAAGTGAATATAAAGCACCCGTGGTTCTACATCCGCTTGACTCCACCTGTAGTATTGAACTCGGCTAACACAAATGCGGCCATCCAAAGTGGTCCGCCTTCCCTGCCCGATCACCGCAAACTTGTCGTTCCTAAACCGGCTCTCCAGAAACCGAGGTTTGTCAGTGCAACGGCGGAATGACACTGCCATACACAGTCGGGTGTCACACCCGCAACTATTTGCCTCCAATTCCGCAGACCTCGATTTGTTATAAACCACTGAACTGTCTCAAGCTATGACTCTCATGAAATCGCTAAGTCAATCAGTAAATATAAAGTAGTTAGCAGTTCAACGGGGCATGCGAGGGCATGCTTACCGAAGATTCATCCTTTTACATAACTGCTGCCAAACTTTGCCATTTCTGGGTTGCAATCCCGCTTTGCTCGTGCTTTTTCTGCACTTAAACATTCTGTGTTCAATGTCAATATTACCCGCATACGTTAATGCAAATGGACAAATTGTTGGACGACACAATATAAACATATGTAGTTTACTATTGTTCCAAGATTTAGGTTTCTGCACATCAAGCGAACCAAAAACACGGAAGGTATTTACTCAGTGGAATTGGCGCAATTTCCGGTATGCAACCATGCTCCAAAAGCAATGCAGCGTTTCCCCTAAACCATACAGCAAAATGCCCATGGCTAAACGAAGGGAATTTACCTGGTAAAATGCAACTGCACAATTCAACCACGACAGTTTCCATTGACAGCATTAATATGTTCCAGATACTGATCAAAATTTTACATGTATCCATGCTACACAATTGGCCGCAAAAATACAAAGGACGCTTTGTTATCTGTCGTGGTTTTCGTTGTTCAACAGAATTTGCGCGTTGACTGAAAAGACCTAGGAAGGGAAGAGGAAGTGCGCTGAAATTCCGATAACCTGTGGAATGCACGGTGTTTAATTATCCTTCATCAGCAAGGTAATACTTCCGTGACCAATTTCATCAAGTTGCTTTCCATTCTCTTGCGTTCTGCGCAGTTTATAGCGTGTTCTCTATTTGGCCCAAATCACTCAGGGAATCTTTCGCAATGACGGTCGGGATCAACTCCACTAAAGGGGCATTCCGCCGACATCCGCGACATCTATATAGAATTAAAAAGCACCCTCATGTGGCACAAACATATCGCGGGTCATGCTACTGCCTCAGTCAAAATGAAAATTGTTTGAATAATCAATGTTAGATTCACCTATTAATCTGAAGCTACCGGCAAATATACGTCGACACGATTGATAGTAGACTTGATGGAATGAAATAAACTAGAACCCGTCACAATTCCCATGTTGTCAGCAATCCCCCTGTAAGTTTTGACCTGTGCCAACATTGTATTCTTCTCATGTGGATTTACGACTTCGTTCCGAGCAGAAGAGTGCTTTCATCGGCGACGTGCTTTGTTGTTCCAGCGCACAGCTGAATAGGTGCTTCGGATCCAGCAACTTGATCAGGTGTTTGTGAGGGAGCATTATTTCAATAAAACATTCACAATTTACTAAGATTTAGTTGTGGTGAAACCTGACGGTGCTTCTTTTAGAAGTTTTCATAAATTGATCTGTATGTCAGCCCCGCTTGTGAAGGAATCAGCAAGTTGCTTGCCTACTTCTTGTTCGCGACCTTGCTAGAAAATCCCTTGCATTTTGTGCGTGGAACGTTGATTTACCAAAGTTTATTCCCCCGGCCAGTGAAGTCCCCGATCTGAATCAAACTTTAAATGACTCATTACTATTTAAAGTGTACACAATCATGCCTTCTAGTTGGTGTACACTGGGTACATATAGTAAAACACCAATATATTTATTATTTGTCCACCATTTACTGTATTTTGTTCTTGCGGGTATGGCTATCTCGATTGATAGCTATTCACGTTATTCACGCATATATATATATTATATATATATATATATATATGCGTAACCCTAAATGCGTCTACGTTTATGAGTTTTTACCGAATTTTCTGTGGATATTGTTCATGCTCAATTTTACTGTGATGGCAGAAAGAGCCTATTAGTTTTGTAGTTAGCACTCTTGCTACCATTAAATGCGCAGCATTATAGTTGATAATATCATTGCATTATTGGAGGGGGGACAATAACGGCATGAATTCATCTCACTTTACCGCCAGAAAACATCACGTGCAGTCCTTATATCTCTTGCCGAAAATATTATCGAACAATATCTACTGCAGCTACAACACCAGAAGAAACCCGTAATGTACCCGATCTTCGTTGCCGACTCGAGGTAGCATAGCACGTGTGGAAAATAGCTGAGAATTAATGGGCCTACTTGAGTGTGCGAACTACAAACCACTTTGGGGTGCATTCTATTTTTCGGCAGAATCGTCGCACTATGCGAGACTCCTCGTGATCGCTCGCGAGTTATACACCTTGACCGCTTTGTTTGCATGGTAGGAAAATAGGCTTACGCAAACGTTTTTCATAGAATCCATATTGGCTCCTCCAGTCAAGGGAAATTCCACTTCATTCATCTTGGGCTATATGGTCAGAAAAGTCGGGCCAATTCATAAACTTATTTCATGCCATCTTGCGGACCACGTGTGTAGAATATTCTCATGTGAGTTAGTGGTAAAATGCGGTTTTGCTGCAATGTGTCACTTTTTATTTTGACCGAAACAATGATTTATTCGGCGTTTCGTCTGTGTGAACTAGTACCTAAAGTCAGAGCATCTAACTTCCTTAAATTAATTCAGTTTTATTCGCAATCAAGAAGCGAGAACGTTTCCGCTTGTCAGCAAAACAGCCTACTGATTTGGAAGATTAAGTGGTGCTATGTGTAAATTGAAAATGGATGAGAAGCGCCTTTCACGAACGACCGTGTATGTCACAAAGTCAGCTCAGGTTTCGCCCTAGTGAATTTAGCTCCCAGGTCATGTTAGAGGGCCTTGAGGTTCTTTATTTACTCAAAACCCGTAAGTAATGTCTTAGTCTTTCATGTGGACATGGACCCCGGGTTTCATCATCAAGCACTTGGGCTCCAAAAGTTTGACGCATCAGCATGTATATTATCGAAGTCCCCAAACACGGATTTTTCTTCGAAAAAAATGTGAATGATCCCCGCATATGCTAGTGAGGCACGATGCAGACTGCGGTGCTCCAAATTCGGTACATATAGTTGGCGTCTATGTTGTGCGCGTGGTACCGAACGGTTACCATCTTACCAATTTGTGACGGCTGTGAATCCCCGAAAAAAGGTCGAAATATACATTAATGCTGCAACATATCAGGTCGGCAATGTTTCTGGCAGGCGTTTTCGCCAACCACTTTTGTATAAACTGCGGTAGGACTCGCGAATCTTCCAGAACTTAGGCTATGGAAGTTGCATCCATTGACCCACCAAACAAGCATCTCTAGGCCACCAAATGGGGGTTATGAAGTTAAAGGGAACCATATTCCGCATATATTGGAAGCTCGTGATAAACGGCAAGTCATGCAAACCTTGAAGTCTGAGTTGCACTAATTAAAACCGTATGGAGGATGTTTTGGCTTCAAAAGGGCGGGAAGAAGAAAATTTAAAACCCTGTTGAATGCGTTTGCCACTGCGTTGTTGCACTGGGTTATCTTGTGCACAATATGTGAACTACGTCTAGGATGACGTTTAAAAATAATGAGGACGAACAGCCTACAGCACTGGGTGATCCATATGAGGCGTTAGACAGGGAGGCTATATTTGATTAAAAAAATAGCTGGCAGGAACTTGTGGAGAACGGAAGAACAGCTTGTAGGGTGATTAGAAGGGCAAACACGTTGATACGGTTTTACATGGGATAGGTTTGACGAGATTTTATTCTGCTCCGAAGCGGAGCAGGGTAAATGGGTTATCTATGACAACAGCTAAGAAGTAAACAGTGCCTTTTGGAGGAGATAGTAGTTATTCATTTGAATTGGGAAGACAGACAGACGCAGATTAGATGGAACTTTCCTTGATTGTTCAGTACCAGCAGATGCAAGCGGCGACTTGCAAACAAACTCCTACAAACCCCAGAAATTTGCATCTTTCTCTGCCTTTAGGCCATGTGAAACGATCTTACATATATATACTACTTGCGAAAGACTGAAGGTTATTCTGTCTGAGTGCTCCAGAACCGACCAATTTTGGTCTCATTCCAGGTGGTACTTAAAAGTTTTACCCAAGACTAACGTTGACCGATTATTTGTCGTTTCTTGCACAGACCGAATTTTATATCTTTCAGATTTTTATGTCATGATGCAGCTGAAGTTTGCTTAGATTATTCGCTTATTCACTTACAATTTTACGCATGAAAGGTTGACAGTAGAAACTGCGTTGCTATATGATACTCTGTTTTTAATGGTCGACTGGCCTGCTTATAATGGTTACAATTTTCAAACCTGTCTTCCCAGCCGTTCTACTGCGGAATATGTTTGCTTTATTCCTGGTGCGCATCATGTTAAATACCCAAGCAATGCGCACAAGTTCCATGATCCAACTCCCACCAGTATTCACTAACCGTACGCCAATGAACACCGTGTAGACATTTTCGGCGTAAATAAGAACGATGGTTTCTTTGATGAATTTATCACTACGGATTTTGAAAAAATTATGAAATCACTGAATAATGAAAATTGAAGTGTTGCAGTTGATATCCTTGAATATTTACTTGCCTACCAATGTGGAAAATCAGGCAGTGATTGATGAGAATAGTGACCGCATTGTCAACAGTAAGAGGACAATCAGGTATACACTTATCTTGGCAAATTTGTGAGGTTACCTTCCATAGAATCTTGAGCAATACACGAAAAATGGGGGGCAGAATGTAAAAGCTGCGGGGTTAGTGATCTTTGAATACACGGAATATTTTGTAGTGTTCGTGTTTCAGCTATCTAAAACAATGATTACATAGGACAGGTTCTCCTGAATGCTATGCGGTAAAATGCTGCATGGAATTTTGTCGGAAATTTAGCGCAATGATGAGATACATTGTGCATTGTCCATTGTTTATACAAATATCAAAATACTGCTCACCGTATAGCTCCTCGCATGTAGCTATAATGTGAAACATTGTACGTAGTTCAAGCCCCACTAGCAAAATACGTAAATGTGTTTAACTGGAGCACGAAAGAGCAAACGCAGTATGCTTCACTGGTATACGGTTACATGACAGACACCCGGATCCATTGGTGACTGTTTAATAACAGAGAATTTCCCAGTTCCGTCAGTCTACATGCATATACATTTTGCCATAATGTTTCTAAATCGACCATTAAGTTTCAGACTAATATGACTACTCTGAATATCAGGGTCTTTACTCTGTGTGGTATGACATAAAGTTTGCAGCTAAATATTTACACATGTGTAAGAATAAGTAAAATATACCCAAACAACCGGGTCCGCCATACGGACAGTCATCTGTCAGATGATCCGTTATGAATGGTAAATAAAAGCGCGAATAAAAGTGGAATATTGTCGACCAGATTTGGATGTTTGCGTGGCAAAATTGGAAACCATTCTGAAGTCTATGTGCTTATATTTAGACCAGTAAATTGTGAATTGCACCTCAGTTGTTGGGGCATCAAAGGTAACTGTCCAGAGCATGCATGATGTGCCATGTGGTTTTCGTGAAATGGTGAGAGTTCTGAGGACTTCATGCCGATTATCCCGGTGTTTTACGGTTAGATTTGCAGTACGTAAATACTAAAATATACTGGACTACTCATTGAAAGTGCAAGACTTCTGCGTCCGAACATGTGCAGAATATATCACAGCAGCAAGATCCTACTTAACCGCAATGGTCAGACTCTGACGGTCTATGTACGTGTAATAAGGATGAAATTAAGGTGCGCTGATAGCTGTGAAGTCCCTGAACCAGGAAGTTCATTTTTGGAAGAATACTTTGGCCTTGGTGAACATAACGTTTGGAATTATCAAGCACATTCACCAAAATTGAGTTTTGAAAATGCTACATTTCTCTGCAGGTTTCATATTACCGGAAGCATGAGTTGCCAAACTTGCGATGTTAGATTTCGGACTTGACAATTTTGAATGAATTTGGAAACAGGGTGGCCAAATTTGTAACTTTAATGAAATCCATCGAACTCACCTTGACAGCGGAATTTGCCGTGTGATTTACACTGGTCTGAAAGGTCACAGTGGTTTTGTGATAGCAGCATGATTTATTGGGTTGAGTTTTACTATGGCGGTCAGCATACTTTATTCAGCAAGAAATATGGTTAACCAGATTTGGGTTCAATATTTTGAATCCACTAATTTTTGGTATACGTTTATTCCACTGAGTTTCCTTTCGCATTTCGTAGACGTTTACACTTCCATGACATCTTGCCTCCTCAAATACTTCATCTAACGGGTGGATCTAACGGCATAGTGACTTGTCATTCAAAACCAACTCACCGATGTTGTTTATACAGTATTGTGCTCTTTCCCGTTTTCTAGTGTTCGATTTTCCGGGAGCTTATTTGGAACCCATTAGTTAATTGAAATTTCATCTTCAACTATGACAGAATGTGAAAGAAAACGCTACACACCAAACTCACGTTTACACATGCTCATATTTTGGGCTAAAATTTCAACATAATTAACAGCGATATCTCTTCCAAACAAGAGTTCATTCGCGCACCCGCTGCACGTTGTTTTTTACGTTTTTTAACACAACGTTTGACACAATTACAATCAGGACAATGATGACTGTTTGAAAACACACTGAACGCGATCATAGATATTTTCAAATACGCTCTGTAGTATGGGGTTCCATCAGCCTCTCGTGAGTTACTTTAGGCTATATTTTCTCTGCACATTTGGCTTTAAATGCTCAAAGCTCTGTAGCCAGGATAAAACATCTAGGGTAGACATATAATATCCGGAGACTAAATTTGCAGATACTGATTAAAAAAGATCCGTTTGAACGAGACGAAATCGGGCACACAAAATCATGTATTGGATTGTTTTGCTGAGATGCTTACCGTCAGATCCTATTGGTTCCACCAGCAGAACTCCAAATGGACACGCAAAACGTTGGCCATCTTTCGTCTCCTTATGTTTGCAAAGTGGCTATCGCGATTGAACTTAGGTGTGCGCATCACCAGATCAATGTTCGAGCAGATGTGTTTGTGGAAAATAGCCCGTTATACGCTGTTCTGGTTGTTTCACTCATACATAGTGTCAGCACTTTTCGGTAGCATGCGGCTTTGACGCTCAAATAGTAAGTGCAAACTTGTCTTGGCCATGCCTACTCTATCAGCCCAATAAAATGTGCGTTGCTTCAAAAGGTTCAGTAAAACAGAGTAACAAAGGGATCGCGAAATCAGAAACTATTTAGGCAGGTTTTAACTAAAATAATATTTTATGGAATATACAAGGATTTTGGCACAATTCTCACATACGATAAATTGAAGCGCACGGATTTTTACTGAAGAACTGCATTTCTGGTTATATTCAAACTGTTCGGGCGCTGTGCAATTCTTTGAGCATGATTTGACCTACTGGGACTCGCCAGATCTGTTCACAAATGGCTACCGACAACATGATTGTGATCTTTTTGCGACTGCGATATTATTTTTCTCCAGTCATATGCTGGTATCCATGGTTTGAGAAGTCCAGTACGCATATACCGTGGTGCATGCGGATGACCACCTGATAACAGAGTTAGTCTTTTAGTATTACCCGTTGATGGCTGTTAGGTTTTAGTCAACGCTAGATTTTTCACGACATTTTAGCAATTCTCGGCACATTGGGCCACAGGTCCGAAATTGGTAATTAATTCTAACTTTGATCAGGGGTTGGTTGTACAACTCTAACCAAGATAATCCCAAAACATATTGAAGTTCCGGAGAGAAACATGTGACACTTGAACGTCGTGCGTTTATCTCAAAATCATGACTAGTTTTGTTTGCAAGTTCAGTCAGCTAAGTGCTTGCAGAAGTGTTTAATTTGACTAATCAAATCCTGCAAACAACTATTTCGTTTGTTTTACATTTTCAAATAATGTCTTTTGTGTGAGCAGCCCGATAATATTGCGATGTATTTGCAAACGCCCCTGTCTAACTAAAAGTAACATTGATTCATTTCCCTTCTGACGGTTTATTTCAAGATGCATATTTGGGTGGCTTCAGTTCATATTGCATTTCGGTCCAGTGGGTTAATAACTGAGCTTCAAAGTTGAAATCAGTAAGCAAAAAGTCAAACAATGTTTTGCCTACCATCTGCGGCATGATTCTGACCACACGATTCTGTCAGGAAAAGAAGGTTTTATGTTGCTCACGCAATATGTCATAGGCTGCCTGTGTTTCAAAATCAGGAAACACGTAGCATTCCAGTGTTAGCTCGGTAGGACGATGTAAGTGCTTGTTGCATCTTTGGATAACTAAATGTTCGTCACACCATTTAAACACTTGAAAACCTTGCAGTCATATAAACGTGGCATGTTTCTTTTTGTGAAATGCTATTTGCGTTTATTAACCGTTGGATCAGATAGTTATCACAGAATACTGAAAAAAACAATTCTCTAAATAACGGCTTGGTGCATTTTTCATTTACCCGCTGCAACAAAGCTGCTTTAAAACCCGAATTAATGGACAAATAACACACACTGCCCCATGGACATAAATATGTCTGTCTGATTATTGCTAGGCCTGTCCGGTAGAATGTTGCGTTGGAATATTCCTGAAGACTATTCGTTTATTAATTCCTTTCCAACAGCAATCCATTCTCAGCGCTGTTGTCATTTAATGATTTGGCCCTCTCAATTTGTTTGTATTCGTTCTGGTGAATTTACATTTTGAAGAAACGAAAAACTTTAGTGTTGCGAATCATTTGTTTGTAATAAAACATATTGTGAAACTGTTAAAAATAGCTGGCATTTTAGGGGCCACGCAGATCGTTGCAGTCACCAAGAAAACATACAATTATAAATTGATCATTGTGAGTAAACATAACAATTACTGGTTTACCTATGCACGACCCACTGGAAAATAAAGGAGTTACTCACGCATACACCTTACAAACTCTTGATGTGTACAAGAGCCTGAAATGTAAACAAGCAATTTTCCATGTGCTTCTAGTTTTGTGCTATGTCGGAAATCCACCGGTAGGCCAGAAGTTGTAAACTGAACATGGAGATTATGGGGACGCATATTTGCAACTCTGTATAAACAGTTAATGGATCAACGGAATCCGCGATGGGTCTGCGGACACTTTAGTTCTTTAAATTTATATCAAGCCCAAACCTCAGTCACCTGGATTTCACAGATATTCAGTGATTTCTTTGTCTTGGACAAATGGTTTATTCGTCCGTTTTGATATCGCCACCCGGCCAGGTCATTTTTGGCTCATTCATTTAAATATTTACTCGATGAACACGTATGATATTTTTCACTGCAGGTGGTTGTGAAAATCGAGTAGTAACGCATATCAATGCAGAAACTGATTACACTTACTAAGGCAGATATATATGATGGTCTCTCCCGGCTCTGAAATGGTTAAGCATGACCGCTTGTTAGAGATGCCGTTCTTGTTGACACACAATGGAATTTTACAAGATTTCTTCGACATAACACTTTGGACTGTGAGACAATTGAGCACAGCGTGTTTGTTTCTGAGTAAATGATAACTTACCTGGCAAATCCGGCGGATCAACTGTGGCAACAATGAAGTTCTTACAATTCTGAGCGGAAGAGCGTAAAAGACTGTCTCTGCTGAAATGCGCTCAAATTGAGAGTATATTCAGAGCCACATATTACGGGTATACCGCGTGAAGGTCACGTTCAACTCCCCTTTTGGATAGAAAATCAAACGGGATAATTTCTGGCTTGTCAAATACCATCGCATCCTGCCCAAAGGCATTTATCGAACAGCTGATTTACTATCCAAACTTGGTTGAAATTGTTAGGAATGTTGTTGTCTAAGAGTGTGCATGGTGATATTATTCGTACTTGGGCGCGTTAAGCAAATGGGCATCTGCAGTACGCTGCCTTTTGTGATATGCGCCTGGAAAGACGGTAGTTCAGTGAACCCGTGTAGGAACAAGACGAATTAAGGATGGAAGAAACCAGGTTGCATAATATTGCTAGAGCGAATGCTGCTAACGCCTGGACAAGGATACATGCACTACCAACCGGAAAAAAATTTCTCAGTCGCTAGCAGTATAAAAACCTGGTAACGCTTCAGCGGTGTTGTCAATATTAAGCTCCAAATGATTTTCCATTTACAACTTACTAATCAGCTCTGGAAAAGCAGTTTTGGAATATTGCAACTCTGGGGTGAATTTCAGCGCTGAATGCCTTTTACATACGTTTACAAACTTTAAATTTATGCCCATCGCTCATGCACCTTCCTCACCAGCTTTCCACTCACCCTTTTTCATCAGTTCGTCTGACTGATCAGCGCAAGGTTCTGGGTAGGGTAAAGGTGAGTAATGTATATTGAAACCTGTGACACTATCTCCAAATGGGTGAAACACGAAACTCTAGCCCATATAGCGCTGGGCCTCTTAGTTAGCTGCTAAATTTGCGAGCGTCCAGGAACGCTATGACAATTGGAAAAACATTTAACCTGTATGACTATATTACAGACAAGTATTGCTACAATACCCTAAACGGGAAATACTAGCCGGAAAGTATTTGATACGTCTATCGATACCATCAGATACAGCATTGAATTAAAGGGTAAAGTACATAATTTCTTCCGTTTTGAACACGCTGGTAGCAATACACGTGCATAGATTTTCCGTTTTCACATATGTATGTAGAACATGGATGATGGAACCATGTTCGAATGTTTCCAAATATTCCTGTACAGCATTGCAATAGGACTTGATTTCCTCCACTTATCCGAAATGTCCCATTCACCTTTACTTGAGAAGCACCTCTAAACAAAAAAACGTAATTTTGCACTCCTCGTATAGCTGCGCTGAACGTCTGCACATGATGTTCATACCTGTAGCAAAAAATGCGTTATATGACACCTGTTTGCTTGGCGGAACAATGTGGCCGGATAGTGTAGAAGAAAATATATTTAACGGAATATTTACCCAAAAAAATGAGCACGCTAAAAGCATTTGCGTTCATCCTTAATTTCGCGGTTCTGACGTGCACGATAGCAATGCGGGATTCTCCGGTATTTATATCTGCGGTCTGACACGTCTGTCTGGTCCGATGTTGCGCACGTGTCCAGGGAAATAGGATGTTGTGTTCAAGGACCTTGGTTTACTTAATTTCAATTTCAAAATACCGTCGCGCTGTCATCCAGACAGTAGTTGATGAACGCACGTTTAGCTATTTTGTGCTAGTGAGCACTGTAATCAGTGGAGCAGTGGTTTTGCTTTGACAGTAATATGCGCTGCGAAGATCAGATAGGGTTGTTTTACGTAGAAAATCCCAAAATTTCTGTGTAAGAGCTTATGATGCAGATATGTGCGAACGTTTTCACACCAGGCCACCAGTGCTTTTGGGTGCACTGAATGTTCCATTCCGTACAACTAGAATGACCTTACCATGAAGTGGTATTAAATTATATCATGCTTGGGGACCTCTTAACAAAATTAAATTTGGAATTTAAAACGGCAACAATACAATCTGTTCGGGGGGCCAGTTATTGCCACTTTAATATGATTCGGCAAACGGAGTGCTGCTGAGCTCTATTTAACCAGTTTCCAATCGGCTGTGCAAATAATTCATTAGTGGTCGGACCGGCTTTCACCAGTAATTGCAAACTCTGTAGGCGCTCATCAACGTAGATCGATAAGAATTTACCTCATATCCGGCAGTTAGTACGCCTGAATAAACATTTAACACAGTGACCTACCCGTTGGACTAAAATTCCCTGCAACGATTTCTGTAATTTACCAGCTGCTCTAGTGTTTATCATTTTATCACAATTTTCATGTCACAGTTTCGCAACAGTAAGCATTGATTTACAGGAGAACGAAATCCTACAAATTAATGCAGGAAACTGGTGAAACTTTATTCTCATTTGATTTCCTGGTTGTTCACCGGGCGTGACAATTGAGTGAACAGTTTAACGCCATTTGATAACACAGGCTCGCGCTAAATGCTAGAGCGTTGGGGCTGCTATAATATAGGTGCGTAGTATCAGATGTCACAAATGCTCATGGGGGTTTGGTCAGTAGCAGAGTACCAACGCTCGTCAATAACCGTTCTACTGAGACGAGTGAGCGTGCATTTTGCGCCGCCGACTCTGTCACATTTATTCCTAAACGATGCGTTCCTATTTCGAATGTTTACGATGGCCCGTAGGACTTACTTCTCTTCACAACAGATGCTATTGCATGGATATTTGTGGCCACCCAATATCCAACGAATATTATATGCGAAATGAATCTTAAGGTTAACATGACTCGAGCAGCTGTCGTGATTATCACATACGAACATATATTTGACGAAAACTGTGAACACATATTGAGCTAGTCAGAGGGTGTTTCTCCCTTAAATAATTTTACGGATCATTTAAAACAAACCTTACTACTACGCATCAAATTTGGGTCTGGTTAAGCAGGACAGCTATGGCAACGTGGAATAGCTCAAGTGATTCCTGGAACGAACAAGTAGTAACTCCACAACCTAGGTCAAACTGGCTGGAAAAGAGTATAATCCCATCAATGTATTAGGTAGCTTTGTCAAGTAACAGATAAATTGATTAGAAACTTGATGTAGCATGAAATCCGAACTCTTATTTCCTCATCCTTATCTAGTAGACTGACAAAGTTCAACTCTTTTCGGATGCATCCCAGAAACCAGCAGGTTCAATGCGAAATCACACTATCTCAACTTTGCTGAAGATTTCACAATAATACGCAAATCGATGCGCTACTCGAGTTCAACCGTAGTTTTTAGCATTAAATCCTGTAATTTATTTTATTAGTATTTTCCATACGGTAGTTCATGCGTTACCTGGTGTACATTAGCTATATTTACACCTACAACACTGGTTATAGTACTTAATACAGATTTCTCTTGTAAATCCGATCTCCAGATGACTTCAATTAAGTCCGCAACGAAAACGGCACTCAAATATAGCCTGTTGCGTTTGTACGTTGTTTCATGTGATAAGCATTCTAAAATTCCGAAATGCAATTACCAACGGACACGTTGCTATGGGCGCCCTAGAGTAATATGTCCTTCATACGCAGTATGAAATCCTGCCAAGGTTTATTCCCTTTGTGCAGATCCATAAATTCCATCACACGGTGGGCATGCACTAAACACATACTTGGCACCAAACAGTTAGTGCTTTTTGCTGAAGCCTTGAGCATTTTGAACACAACACTGCTTAGCGTTCTGACATACGGCTCGCTGAGATGGGGCCTTGGTTCTATATACCGTATTAAATCTGACATTTTTGAAGCAGTTGCTCGCCTCGCGAAATGAACCCATAAATCCATCATGCAACAAAGCTAGCAACATCGTATATTATGTGCTGTGTATATGCAGCTGCCAGAATTATTATCAACCGCTTCTGATGCTTCCCAGGATACAGCTTGTTTACGGTTGTCAGACAGATACTTCATAAGAAATCGCTTAAGTAATATGGAGTACTTGGTCCGCGCAATCCGCCAGGTAATTGGATCTTTTAACTCATAATATATCTGAGCGTTCTTTTGTAAAAACGAATAAATCACTCATTCACTTGCTTCACAGACTTTGTAGCAGCGTAGATCTATTGAAATATTGATCAGTGATCGAAGATGTGCTCTCGTGAATGCATGTTGGTTGGATTAGTGTAGTTGTGCATTTATCACTGGCTCTCTCCATTCCTGTCGCTAACCAGCATGTGAGGCTCCTGAGGAGGCAGTTTTTGTTTTCCTGATCCAGCATAACTACCCGGGGTCAGCCGACATCTTTTCATTGATTTTGCACGGTTGCGAATTTTTGGATGACGAATAACTCTCTATGATGCTACCATGGGTTTCATATGTTTTCTTGTTTTGGCCTCTGAAATGGCAGAGTTTGTGACACCTCCAGTTAACATAAACACTGAGATTACAATATCTGCCAAGCGTTTTATCGCTTGCATTGCATCGTTCCAAGGTACGGTTAATCTGATCCGTGGTCAATAAAGTATGTCTGTCTTTTTTGAAAGTATTACGCTGCTCATAGATTTGCTGAAAACACTTCGACAGCGTTCAGGTTTGCATCTCTAGGGGCCGCTCTGTTCTGAAGAGTTACAAATGAGCTTGCCTGGGTGTGTTATGAATGCACCAAAACCGGATCACCGTTGATGTACGCCAAGATGCTTTCTGCGGATATTTCCGGTGGCATAAACTGCTGCTTTCTGTGGTTTCGACCCATCCTGTGTAGGCTTACTTACCGTCTGTAAATGTCGTGTACTCCTCTGTTTGTTACGCTACTCTTTCACATATTGGATACACATGAGCGGGATAGCTCCGTTTTAGCTTCAAATGAACCATTTGCCGGGATTGGCTTTGATGCGTGGCTCCAGTCATATGAGCAAAGTCTTAATATGGTGAAACTGTAAGTCCAGCTGATGTCACGATACGTTTTGCAAGCTGCTATATTTTACCACCGACCATAACAGTCTATGTACGGTAGCAACCGCTTGTTTAGGCCTTTTCCAACATATTCGAACAAGCTGCTTCAGAGTGAGCTAAGATAGACATTTCATATTTCCACAAAGTTAGATTTGCTATGCTGATAGGCCATTCGTATCTTCCGAAAACTTCTTGGAAACTAATTTGTTGGACTGAATGATTAACACGTTTCATACAACAGACACTTTGACACGTGCATGCATACATCGGTTAATTTGCTCGATGGGCCTTTTACAGAATAATTTACCTGCGTGTGAAATGTTTGCTCATTTAGAATTAAGATATATAGCAAACAAACACATGTTCACTGACGACACTTCCTTATCGTTTAAAGTTATGGTATATCAGAAGCAGCGTTTAAAGAATAGTACCACTCAAATTGCTCAAATAGGGTAATTTAAAATGTTAGAATTGTGAGTTAAGTTCAAACTCACTCCTGAAATTCCGACGCATCAGGCGGAGGCCTAACCACACGAAGCGCTGTAAACAGAAACACTATCAAATCACGTTTCACAGATTAGGTGTCCAAAAAGTCCCGTAGAAGAATTGAGACTTAAAGTTGTTACTTGCAACACCAAACGATATTTCGCAAATCTTTCAAACCCTTCCATTTCAGCAAACTCAGTGCCTCTCATGGTGGATTCGAGTGTTTCAATGCATAAGCACCTCCAAGGATAATCAGGTAAATATATCCATGTCACCTAAATCCAGAGTACAAAATGATCTCAGAGTTTTTAAAACTAAAACATTTTTGTCTTTCATTAGTAGAGTGCGTTTGAAAGCAGTTTTGGATAGGCTTTTCCCAGGAAATCGAGAATCAAAGCTTAATAGAAGGCACAACCGCGATGGTTGTCTAAATATTGCCCCAGTATTTGCGCCAGCTTATGCATGTGCCTACTTTCGGGGCATTTTTCCGTTTGGCGGGAGCTTAGCGAACGTCAGACGTGTGAATGTGTGTGCAATAATACATAAATAATAGATCGGATGGTTGCTACCGTATGCCTCACGCGGCTTGTCCGATTATAATTGTCCGAATATTTAGGATCTTTCGCTCGTTTTCACATAAAAATGAGCGAATGGACAAACCCATAAAAGAGCATACTCGCATTCGAAAATATCATATACTGTTCAAATATTGTATATAACCACATCGGCGTACACCGCAAATGCCTGAACAATACAGGCTTTATCTCGACAGCGTGTTTTAGCAGGAAGGCACTTCACTGATACAGAACCGAAATAACAGGCGGCCCGAAGTTCAAACACACTTGCACGTCAACATTCTGCTGCCTCGTAAAACGAGGAGTAATGTGCCATTACATTTTATGTTGTTCGGCGACAGAAGAGCACTGGTGAACATTCCTCTGAAGCAGATATGTTCCAGTAATTTTGTTCAGCTTGAAACCCAAATTTGTTTCTGTTGACGAGCTCTACGGTTCAACCAGAGATTAGAGTGTTCTACTTTGTTTTCTTCTTTCCACATCAAAATCTTTGCTTGCGAAAAAAACACCACAGGTTGTTTGTTTTGCAAATAGACAGCCAGGCATTTAGGTCATATATTACCATCAAACTTGTGTTCAATTGAAAGTTGCACTCGTTTTCGTGTGTCCTGGCTGATAAAACTGAACATACTCTACTCATGGAACACCAATAATTCTTCCCATGATTCACCCCGTAGTCAAACGGGTATTGCAATCTTTTCGACTCATCAGCGGTGGTGATTGATATATGGGAATTAAAACGCTAGAATGTGTTCCTATGTACCCAGAATAAGCGACAAAATGTCATCAATTGCCACCGCTACGGTATTTGAAAAAGTACAACAAACTGCTAGGGGATTCTCGCATTCCGTGTTTCCATGTCATTCAGAGCGCTGCTCGACATGTTGCAGAAAAGGCGGACGAATGAGACAAGACTGTCTCCGCCTATTTCATGCACTTCGTGATCCATCCATAGGAAGCCTTTTAGCACTTGTGGACTCACGAAATTCAGGGGTCTCAAAGATTTAGATTCATATTCACGTTTAAGTGGTCTGCTTAAGCTGCACGTTGATCGGCCTCAGGAAAATGTTAAGGTGGATTCTCAACCGATTTTAAAACTGATATCCACGAGAGTACAGTTGGCATAGTTGAATATCTGTAATTTCAAGGTGTGAGATTGGAAAGTCTGTAGCGTTTGAACTACTTTGCAAGAAAGTGTTCTACAGCTGGTCAAACTCTGCTTTGGGTGATGTGGCCTGGCAAACTTCAGTGAGTTTGACTGACAATTTGTGGTATGGGCAACGCTTGATGAACTTGTAGCTACGGTATTATTCCGTGATTGACGCGATACCTGAAGAAATGCCGATCCAGTTTGGCTCTGAATTTACGATATCAAATCTAGAAGATATGCTAGCTGTCAAATGCTTATTAAGCCGGATGTAATCATTGAATAAATATTCACTTATCACATTCAAGAAACATATGGGTTTGAGAAAAACAAACTTCAAATTTATGTGAGCTTCCATAATTTTGTGAAGTCTATTTTATTCGGCTTCCAGGTCGGAAGATTGATGTAGCTTTGACATACCAAAATGGAATATTTATTTTGAAAATGCCGGCGAAGTGAATGTTGAGAACGTTCATGTTAACAGTCTCTTTAATAGTGCAAAATATATAATTGTTCGTACGCTGATGCGCACTATTGTCACATAAAGTATGCTATGTTTTTACATCACGGGTACAAAGTGTGACCCAGAAGCTCACCTGTTCGCGGAGAACTTACATTACAATCAGGTTACAATAGCCCGTTCCAGTGACGCTCTTCATTGCGAAACCCTTCTAGCCTAGGATTTTTCCACCCAATTTGGAGCATATTAGTGGTTACTGGTAAACGGTGGTTGAGAAATCTCAGGTGAATATTGTTCCCAGCGTATGCAGTGCGGCTTTGCCGGTGAGATACCCTTTTCTCATTTGCAATGCTTAACCGATGGTGACAAGAGAACGATATTTAATAAATATTTAAATATGTAAGTGCTGAGATTAGTAGATGGCTAAATTATAGAAGCATTACCTCCGATACACGGTGGGTTCGTTTTCTACGAATGAGCATTGAACAAACGTGGATCTTATTCGCAAAACCAATTTCGCCACAAATACTTGGAGAAGCAATCATAAATTTGGATTTATTTTGTTCACTCCTTCCCAAGTTATCTAGTTGTGAGGTTTATTTCCCCCTTCCGCTCCATCACGCGTTGTGAAGTGTCAGAATGCCAGGGATAGCAGTCAACTTGGTCTAGTCTATCTCTCCTCAACGTGCTCTACTTTCAAATGATAATTCACGATATGCCTCAAATCTACCAGTTTTCATACTACGCGTAAGCTTCGCGGGTAAACTCGGGTAAACTCACATGATTATACTCTCAAGTGATTTGGCCTGAATTAATTTTATTGCATTGTACTTGGTCAACATGTAAATGCAAATGTCGAACGTGTCAGTTAAGACATGCTCCGATAAGGGCTGATCACCACAACCTTTTGCCAAATTACGCGCGCAATGTTTGATCAGCTATAATGAGTGCACATCTCAATTCGATCTGTATTTTGGACAGCAGTGGATATTTTAACCTTAAAATTAGGGTGGATTGCTTATCCAGTGGAATATTTTGCCACTGCAGATGGGCTGATTGGTGAGTTTTATGACCATATTCAAATCTCCGTGAATCACATATGAAAACATCAACAAACAATGCCCACCATTTATTAACAACGTCATTTGGAGATCGCCTGTGTCTGTTGAAATGCCTGGCGTATTCTGACAGGACTACTTTGTTGATTTTAGATCTATGTGCGCCTCCATCATTAACCTCATTTCTATATTGGTATACCAAGTGCGCTGGACACGCGTTAGAGTGGTCTTCGACATCATAGGCATTTGAACAACTGACTAAATCGTGATGCTGTACTCGGGTTGCGTTCTGCTTCACTGACGTTCCCATAGGAATTTCTTATTTCTTGCAAGATGAGCAACAGTATATCGTCTCAGAGTGCAAGCAAGTGAAGCTGCCAATCAGTCGCTCATTCATAACATGTTCACTCTTTGTCTATGATCGGGAATGTGAGGGTTTATATATATATATATATATATATATATGCTTATGGCTGATTAGACAAAGCGTTTTAAGTGCCATTTAGTCGGGTGCGAATCGCGACATCGGCCTATCGCTGAGATCCAGTTAGTTCCCGAACCTACGTAGGTCCTCGGTAGAGGATGTTGGAAAGCAATTGCGCATTCACATCAAACACCTGTTTGTAATGCGACTAAGCCCCAACAAATAATCTGCCATTATCTGGTCGTCAGATGAGTACATATATAAGTTAACGGTTAATTGGAGAAAACATCTCCGGTAACATCGGATTTAGCCACACTCATGCGCCCTAGCGGTCAATATATTCAGCCTGAACTCCCTAATCAGCAATCTTAGAAACTCAGGTTTTTCAGCACTGACGGTGCAACTTTTTCTAACCCACGCTCAGCACACCAAAGATTTCTATGATGGCCCTCAACAATTGCAGTGGGTCGTTACTGAATGGTATTCCTCGAAGTCTTAGAGCCACTGAAATATTGTTCCATATTCCAATTTATGACGACGCACTACTGTGTCTGAATGTCTTGAAATCCACGTAACTTGTTTGCTTCTTCGTGCCCCACGAACTTCGCACTGCCGGCATCATTCACCATCTCCTCCTAATACCTGACAGTATCTATTTCTTCTCTGCGTTTGTGTGGCTCATTCAATGTGAAATATTTTCAAATTGCTCATCATTCGGAAGGCTTTCCATAAAATCTCCTATAGTACTCTGATCAGTACATTACAGTCCACAGGCACCGATGTCACACTTCTACAGGGTTGCTCGCAAGGCCTCCTCGTCCGCATGCCTTACATCGACAAACTCAGTGAACTGATCATCCACCGCTTCCCTTTTGTGTTTGCTGAGAGAACTATCATTCCAACCCAACGATGACTGGATCTTTGGTGCACAGCCCACTACGCCATATTTAAGTCCCTTAAATTTTATATAGCCCATCCCACATTGGAGTCCTAATTTCCCGAAGCGGTATGAAGACTCTGTAACACTTTTAAAACAGGCGCGCTTCCGTCGTTGCGCGCGCAATCGCCGGTGGTTATGACATTTTAACTTTATTAAAGCTGAAACAAAATAGTACGAACGTATCGAGTACTTCATCTACCCGCAAATCGCCTTTACGTGTGCCTTATATCTCGATTTTGCTCAGAAACACTGACAAAATCAACATCGCATACTATCCTCTACCCGGAATTTTTGTTGGGTCACCTTATCCGGAAGCATGGAACCAGCGCAGCCGCTTCTGTATAGCCGTTTGAATATCCCCCATCGAATCACACCACATTTGGGAAAAATTTCATCGTTACCAGTATCCTTGGCCACACAATTTATTCACAGGCCATAAGCAATATGTGCCTTTTCTCTTCCTAAAGGGTGAATGTTGCAGACATGAGTGCGTTGAATGAACATGCAGATCAGAAGGAATGCACGGAGGATTCGAGCACGTCATGGTTACTGTATCTTCATGCATGGGTGGGCATTTTGCAGCATTGCACGCAGTTGAATTCATATGCCAAATGCCTCAGAAGAGCATGGAATTTTCACTTTCGCCGATTGTTTCGAAAGTAGTCTTTAATCAGTGATATCTGTGAAGGAATATCTAACTCTAGCAGTTGGTTTGGGGTTCGTCCTTCTTATCGTCTATTACGTTACAGGTTGAACCGAACAAGTAGTGTCCTGATCTGATACCAAACGGTCAAAAAGTTCTTCCTGGGACATAGGCAATACCCCATCACCATATCTGCCAGCTTCTGGGGTCTACACGTGAAAGGTAATCGACAATGAAATGCGAGGTTTCCGATACATCAGTTTGTTGTATACTTGCTGCCGTAAAATAAACATTTAACTAATCTGTGGTGTGGTATCGAAGTTCAAGCCCCGCATCCGATGGGAGTTGAATTTTATTACGGACATTATTGAACCACTTTGCAGTTTTTGTTTACTACCGTTGAATTAAAAGCGAATGTTCAGGAAAGTCCAAGACTACGCTTGATAATGTTCCGCATTTTAAGTCTCCGTGTACATGAGGTATTTCCTTTTGAGTTTGATGGACAATAAGTAACCACACATTGAGTGGCTTTTTCATTTTTGCTGAAATTGAATTGTTACTTTATACCTGTCTTTGGTTGCTAGGCCAGTGCAATATACTTGGTTCCATCTGGTCGCATTGGACGGTCCAGTGTGTTGTTCTAAGGCGTGCTTAAAGATAAATTCATTATTATCCCGATTTTCCACAAGAGTTAAACAACGGTCCTACCGCCAAGATCTACTGACCTCAACGCATTATTTGGTTGTCCATGGTTTCCGACTCCGCCTTTGGCCAAGGTGGACATGGTGTTGTGTCACCGTCTACCGCGAATACTGTCTGCTCGCAAACTACACAACTACACAACAATCATAACGCCCGAATTTATTCGGGTGGGTCCGCCTAACATACACTGGTGCCAGAAGTGAACATTTGCCAGTCTGCAATCAACTTTGGACCTCCAACGTCTTCTGGCAGACAATAGGTTTCTAAAGCCGGTGAGCGTGCATATTTTTTATATTTTCGCATATTGCAACTATAATATGATTAGATATTCCAGGTGGCATCATCCACATGCTGAGTGACTTCTCTGATTCATTCAACTTCACGACCAAACAGTAAACAGCACCAAAATTTGGGTGTTAGATATACGCCCACGTCCACAAATTATTTGCCCGCCTATATTTCGTCGGAACGAAAATCATCTTCTTCAGTGCGTCTCTGAAGTTCAATATCGTACTGACACAACAAAGTTGGCCATAATAAATTAGTAGGCCAAAAGATTTTAGAACTCCCGTTTCTAAGTCAAGATGTCCAATTTTCTTTGCGGAATACTGGCCGTTTACCTCCATCCTAACATGAATGACGGTTGCGATTTCATTGTTTTCAGTAACTACATTCTAGCAACTTAAACTGCACTCCAAGCCATCAACAAATGCTTCCTTTTAGGACTTGATTTTCTATATGGTATCAAGCATTTTGGGCTATCAAACACAACCGTTAACGCGCTTTCGCGGGCGCGCCTGGTGGTCGCTTATCTCGACACTGATATTGCGGCTATGGAGATGGACGAGGTAATGTGTAGCAATTCCAAGGCTTCGACGTTTCTGCGTCCCAAATCAGACGCAATTGTGTTTAGTGATGTCTTAGCTGAGGTACGGAAGCTTGCAATTTCCTTGCTTTCTGTCGCACAAGCTTTGGCAACATACGGTAGTTCACATATGCTGCCGAAATTGCAATATTGAAGCCACATTCTTGAGGAAAAAAGTGGCAATGACGTCGAGTAATGTGTTAAAACATCCCTGCGGTGTCAGCGTAGTTGGATGAAGGGAAATAGCGAGTATGGTGGATGGTCTAAAACCTACAAAGCCCGTTTTCGGCATAACTATGCTGCTGTCTCAGCTGGCTCCCACCACATTTTTGCGCGTGTGAACGGTTTCAAAGTTAACTTGAGGTAGCCTCACGTCCTCAGTCAGCGTCACCAAGTCCAGCTGTCCTTCCATCATAATTAGTAATAAGGTTCACCCTTTTCGATCACCTTCTTGCTTGTCTTGATTACTTTGGAAGCTAGACACTTGCGCTCAACCGCCTACCACATGCCAGCTAACCAGCCGGAGGGGTGTCTTTACCGACGGTTGAAGGCACGTAAGAAGCCGAATTGGAAAGGAACATTCTCTTCAGGATTGCTCAGTGCCCACACGATTGTTTTGCAGGCCGTGAATGTATAAGCCTTCCGGAGCGCTTTCTGTCTCCTAAGTGTACCGGTTGAGCCAAGAAAACCCTCAGCCTTCATTCATGGCCAAAACTTAGAATCCTTGGAATTCGCTTAGAATCCACCGCAATTGCACGCGTCAATTAGGTCCATTTTCATTCCGCACTGCTGTATTACCCCAGATCAGGAACGACAAACCCAGTTCCCCCAAACGTAATGTAAAGCCGCATGACTGGAAATGCCTCGCTGCCGCCTGACACAGTAAGACCAAAAACCTTTTCTTTGAGAAATCGAAGTCATTCTCCGTTAGCAACAGTTACGGTGAAGTACTTAGTGTTTAGTATATTGGATAGCAACCCTCAGGTGCTGGCCCCCGAACCGAAAGCTTGGATGACTATGTCTACACCCCGGTCCCCCAATCTGAGGAGATAGATAAGACAGCAATCTTTATTACTGACATCACCGGTGAACATAATGGGGGGCTAAGTAACTCAATCCTTGTGCTTACTAGTAAACTGCTTCCTTTGCCCACTTCCCAAAGGTATTGCTTCTAATAATTTGATGGAATGGCCTAATTTGTTAGCAGGAATTTTCCCGGTTACCATTTGCTTATAGGTTTTGATGCCTTCATACCTGTTGGTTTTCATGTTTTTCAATTGCTCGGAACAACATGCAAACGAATCCCTATATTAGACCACAAGAACATACCAGTGCACCAAGGTACATCAAGTGCGGCATACGGATTACGCTTAGGTATGTTTTGCTTATGAAGTGAGTACAGTTTAGCAATACCTTGACAGACGATGTTGCGTGTTGCGCTAGAGTCCATGATCTGTTTCAGGTTATAGTTTGTTCAAAGAGGCACTTCAAATCAGTGCATGTATAATTAACGCCTAATGTTTCAGCTCCTAGATCCGGAGCGTCTCTACTTATCCAGCACGCTGGCCCTTCAGGTGCCGGCTTCTTGCAATTTTATGTTCGGCAAGCACAGTGAACCATTTCGGTCCTCGCAGGTTTCCTAACAACCAAGGCAGTTTCCATGTCCTGTGATTCATAAATGTTTCCATGGTTCCTAAATGGCATCAACATTCGTCAATGCAGAGTCTTCTTTAATAACAAAACTTTTAGGTTAATCCAGTTTTACGAAATACTATAATAATGGGATAGGTATTTATGTTATGCTATAGCATGAGTAGTAACAGTTCTCTGTTCATATTTGTGCTCCTTATCACCAGGACCATTAAGGAACCATTCGCTTTTAGTTCAAATAAGTCAAATGTTCTTCAGAAATGCGCCTGTTGCTGGCCAAAGTTGTTATTCCAGTAGTGTTTCCTGCAATTTACAGTCGTTTAGTGCATGTTGAGCATTTCATCACAATACTGCTTTCCATTTCACTGGGAAGCAGTCAGACATATACTTGAGTGAACGATGTGAAGATGGTTCAGTGCGTCTCTAATAAACAAAGCGGAAAATACATTTCTTTTTTCACCTTACCGAAGCCAAAATAGGAGACATACGATATATAATCTAGCGAAGAATCGAAGACGGTAGCAAATACCAAATAAATATCACTAGAAGTGGATAACTTGGAAGCAGCTCAGTTTATTGCCACGTATGGACTACGCTGACAGCTCAATGCGGTACTAAAGAGAGCGCAACAACAAAGGTAATAAAAAGCGATGGGTCATCGAGGTAGGTTAATTGAAAACATCGAAGTACAACCAAGAAGAAGTGAAGTGAATTCACTCAAAAATACATCTCTAATTGAAAGAATTTGGGAATGCTTTTAAAGTCAGCCAAACCAAGCTTTTGTACCAACATCCTGCAAGGCGTTTGAGTGCTCCCAAAATAAAATACGGTACACATATAAAAGTTTGCATAAAAATGCAAGCACTTCAGTCGTCTCGGAGGCAGTGTGCCATATCTGTTTACATTGGGTATGCCAATACTAATTGCGCTTGTGGCTCTTGGGGACCACCCGAGATAAACATTACTTTTGCAAACTGCAGTATTCTGCCTGCTTTGTCACGTCTCTTCTATTAGAATTCCATACTTCAGTATTTATTTAAAGGCAGTTAGTATTTTGCAGACGCCCAAATCCAGTCGGCCCGTTTGAGTATCATTATGACGGAAATTCGAACCGCGAATTCCCATCGCTTTCAGCTTTACGCGGTCCAATGATCCATAAGTTCGTAGAGGTCCCAACACTTTACATAACTTAGCTAAATAATCCTCACTGTTTGCAGCATATATCCTTTACCGCTCAGCAGATACAGTTCCAGGACGAATCATTTTACGTCCCATCAATTTGTTTAACCGCATCGTTTTATAACGCTTTGGCTAAAGTAGATAAAACTATGTTTGTAAGCATCCCATTTCAGCTTTCGTAATAATATGCTGTCCTACATAGCATAAAGTAACTGCGGAGTGAAATCCAATACCGTGAAACACGTTTTTATCCTGTAGTGAACTCGTTGTTTTAGAACTTTATGTCATCGTTTTTCGGTAGACAAATCACACTACTTAATGCTTGAATTCAATAGTTTGTTATGAAACTCACAGAATCAATGTTGCTTCCCGGTTCCAGGTAAAATCCTAATTAATCTAACAATAGGGTCGAATGCGTGATTTTTGTACTTGAGTTAAGAATACACCGTTTTTAGGACTACGACTAAATGTGCAGCAATCAATGAATGCTCCTTGGTTAACACTGACGTTAAAATTCCTTTGCATGCACACATAGTCCCAATGTTGAATTTGACGACTGGAGTATGGAAATCTACTAAAAGTTATTGCTTTAGACAGACTAAATGAAATCTTCTGGCGTGAAAAGCTAGAACGGCTTTATGGAAAGTCGTTTTATGGAATTCGTATTATGTAAAGGTGTCTTGTAACTCAGAGGTGCACGTGAACAGCATCACTCAATAGACAGATTCAGAAGAAACATAGTATGTCACGGATAGTATCAATACCGGCTCTCCACGTGACTGTAGACGATGCTTTTCTATAAGCTGTGACTCAATGGATGTTACGTTTTTTAAGTCGGCATGTTTATGAGACAGTTTTGCAACGTAGTAAAATCACATAAGAACGCCTGAATTTGAACGCGCTTAGAAAAAAGTGAAGCAACAGAAGTATCGTGTTGCGAACTGCTTTAGCTCACTGCTAAGCAATAAACCAAACCTTTATGGTCGTGGGCGTTCACTGAGTTACACATTGCTTTGCAGTGCCATCCGTCCTTTGTAATAAATGGCACCTAATCACCACAATGATGGCTGTTTACTGAACTGATTTTGATACGAAACTGCTAAAGCTGGGTAGGAGTGGGGCTACATTGTGCCCCAAAGATCACACCACTCGTGTAGATCCAGTCATGTTGAATTTTATTTTTGTTCGATAAAATATCACTTGGTCTTCCACTGTCTATAGATTTCAAGTGTGTGCACCAAGATGATTGTTGACCTTTGCAACTCAGTCTGAAAAACAACCTTTGTCCTTGCGTTACTTCCAAAATACTTAGAGCTAGTAGGACCTCTGCTCTACTATTGAGCTCTTCTCCTCTTGCCCAGCATTACTTGTACATGGATCCGCTTATTGGGGGGAAAGTATCAGTTACCGTTATTGCAAATAAGGACGTTTGTTTGGCCGTGTATTGCTTATCCGAGACCATCCTTTGCCGGGGTGAGTACTGTTTTCCTTGCCCACTTAAGAACGGCGGAAGAAGAAAGGCGGCCAACCCTTGACCTGCGAGGAATGTATAAAAGAGATTACGAAGTTTTTGAGTGTTCTCGGTGATGCTTACCTTCCAATTGAGGGACCGCGTGATCTTCACTTTGCCTGGTTGGAAACGCTGCAAAGCCTGGCGCTTTTGTTGTTAATTTTTATGCAGATTGCCGAGACAAGCGTCTGGAGGTATGAAAACCTCGGCAAGTTTGTACAAAGATGGCATTAGGGACCTTCCTTGACTAACTAAATTTTATTTTCCAAAATAAAGCCTTTGATTTAATCACGGTTTTACGGCAGTGAAGTATGTGCTGAAAACGTATGTCTCGTTTTCGGTCAGGATGATTTCAAAAAGTCATTTAGCTTTCAAAGATGTTAGTCGCTGAGCGATAAACAATATAGCGAGATCAATACAAAATCATGCGATAATTTAATGCGCTAAGTGGTAGGAATTTCATATCCCATAACCTGTTGATGAAGAAGATTTAATGACCATTATGACAATACAACAAATGAAACATCTGCTTCTCTATTGTGGAACATGTTGAATGAATGAAAAATTGATCAGTTTTGAAATAGTTCCCGTCGCAAAATCTGAGAACGATTTGTCCGGCAAAAACTTCCTACACATGCAAATACGAGAAATCTTTGTTGACACACAGCCTTAGGGAAATTCGATAATACATTGATCGATATTTGCAAAACGTGAAAGTCCAAACAACGGTTGTTTGAATTTGTTTGCATTTTACGCAGTAAATATCACCCAAACCCAATAGTAAATTGATTTTTTCAATATTGCATAGGCCCAGTAATCTTCTACAAACTTCTACACTTTCAATCACATTGGAACAAATGCAAAACTGATGCATGGTGCAAAAATCAACACAATTTTGATTACCATATATTTCGAAGCATCCACCTACGTTAAATAGCATTCAGAGAAGATTGTTTTCGTTTTCGTTTACTAAATTGCACGACTTGCATACTAAACCTGCTGTAATATATCTTCACACTTGGCTGTTTTGATAGACTGGACTAACTTACTATCGTTCTATACAAAGGTAAAGATCCTTGCCTCAACATTTCTTAAAAAATAGAGATTAGATACTGCGTATTCTGTATTGTTCTCCATACGGTGACAGTTTTGGGAGCAGCTTAAGGGGCTTCTAATAACTCGCGTGTTCAGTTCTTATTTTTTATTCCGATGCTTACTACCTAATATTGTTTATGGCGAAGACTTAAACAACTGTGCGCGTTGCTTTCCGCAGAGGAGATGAGATGCAGCCACAAGTGAGGTCAAAGTGGCAGACATAGTTCTTCCTCTAGCAACGACTGGCAAATCATACGTGAGTTGCCTAGTGCTGAACTTTAAGAAACGTAAGAAAAACCCTACCCATTCGTTGATGGCATCATTGATGATTTTGAACTAGTTTACATATGCCGCACCAGATTTGCCGGTAAACACTTCTTCCATTACAGTCAGTATGAAAGTATAAAAATGAGTGATCCTAGGCTCACACATACATGTGCTCAAGTATATGCGCATGAATCATCCAAAGATACTAACGTAGACAATTGGGACCACCATATTTGCAATTTTCTGTGATAAATAAATGCAAAGACAAATTGCTTTAATCAATGGACAGAATTGCGGATGTCGTAGTGTTACATTATATACTTCTCTTGTACCGGAAATTCGAATGTCCAAATGAGTACACCCAAAAATAAAAGTGTTTTATCTAACTTTGCTGTTTATTTTTGACCAAGTGATTGGCTCAAAAGGGGAAGTAAACTTAAGCTAATCCAAATTACTCTCACAAAAGACAGACTTTTCAACGGTAAGCCTTCCGTATAATCCTTCACAAGCAGGTTTTCCATTCCAATCAAAATGTGAAGACTGCTAAAACAAGCGCTGTCTCTTTTTCAGCCGAACTGAATCCACGTAAACTTACACGCCTTATGAAAATAATGTCAACGAGCACCAGTTCATGTTGTTGGGTCTTAAGCAGACTGTCAGCCATGCACTAGAGTCAAACTATTCGCCGTTGAGGGTCACTTTCAAGTTGGGATGAAGTTGGGAATCCACAGGAAGAGACTATTGTGAAGAAATGCTGTTTGGAAAGTTTCAATTTTAAGTTTTGACGTCAGTTTTGCCATTGCTAAGAGTTTATGTTTAATATTTTTACGCAGTACACTCATGGCTTAGCTGCTTAGCAGGATAATAAAATCACTGACAGCAATTTGTTTCTACTGCGGTCAGCTTACCGAAACATTGGGCCTTACGTTATTTATTGAAACAGATGACGATCAATTGAAAATGCAAAATTCTAAACAAATGGAAATGCCAACATAACGGCTTGTCTTCGATTTAGGGTATTTTCTCAATGCAGCTCTCTAGTTAAAACAACACATTACATTTCGGATGATTTGGGAAAGGAATGATAGAACATATTTGAACAGCCCACTGGGAACATCTAACCTTGGCATCGGTCTCTCCCAACTGATTTGCACCGTTCTTGGAAAGACAAAAAAAAGTTGAGTGAGGATGGGCATTTTCCAAGCAGAGTATCGAAATTTATCACGCTTTGGTTTTCCATCAATGAGTTCCAGTAGAATTGTTTTTTTAAGAAATATTTGATAGTACACTGTTGACTATTGGCTTTTAGTATAAAATATCCGTTCGGTAACTGTCTGGCAAACGTCTGGACCTCGGATACCAGCCAAAGGATTTTCGCAATCACAGACATTTACGCACTGAATAATCCTGTGTCAACTTATACAATGTGGAAGCAAATAATACTTCAAAAAAAACACAGTAGATAATTGCAATTCCGGTGCGGCTAGGTTTATTCAGTCGAAAAAGTAATCTTTGGGGAGTTATGAGCATCAAATACCAAAGCAAGTAGTTTGCTTTTCACCTTTTGGATTCTTTGGCTGCCTACTAAAAACTGGAAATGTTTTTTGGTTAAACTGTTTCCTGTTCAATGACAGGTATTTTCAGATAGCCTATAAGTGCGTGCGAAGAAAAAGCAAGCGTGATACCCAGGCAAAATGCAGCAATTTTTCCATTCAAGGTGGCTCCCCATAAACTTCTCGAACGGAAAATAGAAGACAGCGTACTTTACCACGGTATCGTCTGTTTCGGCGTAAGTGGCATATGATTATAGTGTATATTGATCTAATTAGTTCCGAACGCCTATACTCATGCATATAAGTAGGTTCATTTTTATAGCTTCGGCAAACTTAGAATAGTAAAGAAAATTCGGGGAAAATGTGAAACGTTGACTTAATCTGGCAAATATATGCTCTTTAAAATAACCGACCATGATGCTATGCCTGTATGGACATTTCTTCGACGCTGTAGTTTGAAACCGATTCATCATAGCGCTGTTACAAGGTGAATTCGTGGTTGATAGCTGAACAATATGTGGTGTATGTATGTATCGGGCAATCGAAATTTTTGTTGGAAGTGCTTTCAACAAATCGATGAAAGACACACGGTCCATTTGTTTGCAAGGGTTTACTGCTCAAACAGTTTGCCTAAGGTTTGAAGTTAGCGAGTTAATAATGTACATGGATTTCATTCCCTGAAAGCGGCTGCGTATTTGGAATTTTTTCTTCATTTCCATACCTCTGATATGTTACAACGAGGATACAAAAGCCGCATTTTAGCTCAAAAATCCAGTTAGTTTTCTGTCAGGTATACCTATCTTGGACTTCTTATTATGAATCTTATATGTAACGTGCATTGGGCACTCTTTGCGTAGAAAACAGCCTAATACTTTGCACCATGTTTGGCAGCTAACAAATCTACAGATATCTGGTGATCATTTTATCATTACTTTACGTTGTATAACACCGTAATCTGTCAGAAAATTGTGTTTAAAATTAGCACAACCTCTATGGTTAAGTAAAGTTTATGTTCAATCTCTCAGTACTGCGGACAAAAGACAAAACGTCCGCCGGTGTTCAAATACCAAGTTGTCAAAGGATCCTAGGTAAATTATTCAAATCACGAAACACAACTCTGTGAAATTCAGAAATGTGTGCAATACAAGTAATACTCCTAAATTGAGTCTTAAACTAGGCTGAAAGTGACAAATGCGTTGCCAAATGTGCCATCTAACATTGCAATCGCATGTGAGATCAAGAGCAAACATGGTGGCATGAAATTAACCAGCATATTATTCAGTAGAACGTTTATTGTAATGTGTTGTTAGATGCGACAACTTGTGAGGTATACCCAACTCACTCAAACACGCTTCTCTTTCTTTGGCTTGTGTTTGGTTAAATTTATATAAAGCAAGTAAAGATCATCATCAGACAAAATGGAAAAGCTTTTATTTCCGTAGCAGATTATACTTTTGGGTTTTAGGGACAGTTTTGGACAAATTAAAAAAGCAGGGCCATTCACATGCAACAGGCATTCATACACACCACGAAACAGTACATCAGTAGTCCATTGGCCTGTTCAAATACGTCTCTCGACTAAATTCTCTGAATGCTACTTGACGTTTTGTGCCACATAAAAATTTAGGAGCAACCAAGCCTCCAAATAATAATACGTTTTTTCGGTTGACAGGATTTACGGAAACAAAACAGTTACCACATTACTCAACAAATCGGTATGGCTATTTTGAGAGATTATTCTAGTCCTATCCACAGAACAGATCACGGCATTCCTTTTTGTCCTAATGAACCGGAATTCCTGCAGTGAAACACCCACCACCTTACCAGACAGCATCTCGGTGGTATTGTTTTCGCCACCAGAATCTACACCGGAACCTGTTGTAGAATCATGCATGCACTCGGAAAAAAATTCTCTGGTAATTGAACCTGCTATATAATGATTAGTTAAATTGGATTTTGCGGGAAAAATTAGCATCGTTTACGTTTTTTATGGATTATACAATCCATGAAATGGTTCATGACTTCTCACATTTGGGAAATATATATTTCGGCTGCAAATGAGAAAACTGACGAATACAGAATGTTTTGTCCGTCACCACTGAGGCGTAATTAGGCGTGAATATTAGTCATTGTTGTGCAAAGTGAAGGGTTCTGGTTTTCACATATGGACAATAATCCCAGTATTTAAAAAACTCAGACAAAACATCGTTTGGTGAAATGTGTTCAAATTTGCAGCACAGGAGGAAAACATATTTCAGGAGTGCGGTTCTATTCAAACACTAGATGTGCACAGTTTGGTTGCGAAAAATTCAGCAAAACCAAGTTGCTCAACATTACCAAAAAAATTGGTTTGCTGATTAAGATTCAAGTAATAATATTGTAATAATTACGTAATAATATTGTAATAATACTGTTACATAAAATTTACGTTACACTCTGTTTGTTTTGCTTGAACGACGAGCCAGTGATACTTATCCAGATGCAGCAATCAATCGGGGCAACATTAACTCCTCTGGTGACGTTCGCTAGAATTTGCTTTACTCGCTTTCGAAAATTTAGTTTATTCATCCAGGCAGCCGCTAATGTACAAATAATATGAATGCCCATTTAACCCCGAACTAGTGAGTAAATGACCAAGTGAATCATTGGGACACAAACTCACGTTTTGAATGAGTGTTGTTTTCGCATAACGCTGAAGCGGAAATTGAACTTGCAAACCTATGTTTTTTGTGTTTGTTTCATTCCATCAGGTGGGTGAAGGTTACAGCATTCCAACACTAGCTCAAAACCCAAGTAGATTAGGAGGGTTAATAAGCAACTTAACTGGCAAAAGAGCGTTGAACTGATTACAGTTGTACCTGAAATGCGTGTGCGATTTACCATCAATTGTAGATTTGTGCTTGTAGATTTGTTAAGCTTTTACACTTTGAGAGGTGTTCATATCAGATATCCTAACCAACATCTGTTTGAAGCCAGATGGTCAGAGGGTTTTCATCGTTTTGCTATTTGTTGTTGAATAACAGCTGCCGCACAGCTGTACGATCTAACCTTTCCGCACGCTCATGATTGCCGTAAAGTGTGTTTTGCACTTATACGTAGGCCCAAATCATAGTGACTATGAGTCGAAACGAGAGCGTAGTTGCTAGGTTTTTCTGGGCATCCACTAAGCCTACAGTGCAGAGCGCTGCTGGCTGTTTAGCCGTCTGCTTTGCGGTAGGATCCGGGCTGGAGCGTAATTTGGCCTCCGCGTCTATTCGCCGGAACGGGTAGTGTTGGACATTTTGACCTTGGTTCAAGTGAAAATTTAAAGGTGCTCAGCGGATAACCTGAGGGAGGTGACATGTCCCCGTAAATTTCATTGCACCTCAAAGCTACTGTCAATCTTGTTAGCGTACCTTAAGCGGTAATTTCAGGATACCCGTAGATTGCAACGCCTCGATGTCAAACAACTTGTGTCTAAGGCATAACTAGCGCATGTCATTTAGCGTATATCTATGCGGTACAAAATTGCTGACTTTGTTGTGAGTAGATGGCGAAGCCTAAGATAACTCAGTAGGTAAAGGCAAATTTCCAGACCGGGTGGTCCATGGTTCGAATATGAAGGCGACATTTCGAATGCACTTTTTATACTTAAGCAAATTAATATTATTTCAGCCATGACGCTTTCCTCTGTGGCGTGGATGCTATCCAATAAAACGTTAGAGCTGATTAATCAATACTCAATTCATTCGAAAGGTTTATGAAAAAGTTAAAGTCAGCGTAGAGCGGATATCTGAAACGTTTTTCGTGTAGGTCGTTTTGACTCTTAGCATTTGGTGTTAGTGTACAGCTATCATTTTTTGATGTCTAAAAGGTGATTTATTCATTTAGTTACAGTTTCTGCTTACAACAAAACAAACTGGCGGTTATCGGGCGTACATTTTGCAATATTTCACTTGTTTTTATCCAAAGACTCGTTGGGATCTTGTTCGACTGTCCTGGATGACCAAGTGGAGAATACGCTGTTTGCATAATTTAGCAGCCTATCACGGATATGAAAAAAATTGAAACCTAGTTTAACTGATATAGATACAACTTGGCAAGTGTCACAATCCATGCATAGAAAGAGGTAAGATTTTAGTTTTTGGCGAAACGATTGTGTCGTTGTGAGAACGTGACAATCCAAAATTATTCTTTATGCATTATTTGACGCTGTTCCGCAATTTCAGTTTTCCTAAAGTGGTCGAACTGGCTGGCAGTTGCACGTTGAACTGACAATTATAGTCAACTGCTAAAAGCTCGTGAATGTCCGACCGGTATCGCTATACATTCAGACTCAGACAAAACTCGCTAGGCCATCGGTTTTATATAGGCTCACGCATGTTGTTCTTAGCATCATTAGAGTAGAAGTCATATAGCTCACTTCTACATCCTGTGTAGTCTTCGTACGTGCACCTGCCTGTAATATCCAAAAAATGTAACTTCGCATTATTTTAATGGGTTGCGAATCAAAATCCCATGAATTGCTCTATTAAATTATCAAATGAAAAAGTCCCCTTTAAACAATCGTAGAATGAATTATGACTTTTCACCTATATTAAGCACTATTTGTTGTTATTCATACACCATAATGCCTTAATAATAGCAGCTCTACTATTCACTTGTGCGGACCAATTAGGAAAACTAGATGTGTTCTCCCCACACCAATTGGGTCTTCATTTGAAAAAAAAATTTCCAAGATAAGAACAATTATTTTGTAGCTCTTAGGATTGCTGTCTCATGTTACTAATTTTAAATGTGAGGACAAGACGAAAGACTGGGAACGTTTTGCCAGACATTTGGCTGTTTTATTTATCAAGGTATGCACTCCAGTCTATAAAACCAAGGTTTCTTTTTAAACCAGGAAGTAACACGTCGTCAACTCAAACGTAACACCGCTTACTCAGGCACTCATTCAACAACCCTCGTGATGCCTCTGAAAAAAACATACAGATGATTTTCCAAAAACAATTTGCGCAATGCGATTATACTTTAGGCTAGTTAACTCGAATAACACTTTACTATATCTATCAAAAGCCGAACACCAATGAAAACATTCTTGAAACACTCCATGAATGACAAATGGTAAAAGGTGCTAGTGAAGCTGACCTAGAGTAGCTATTTGACCTCCAGCTAGCTATTTGATCTCCAGTAAACTTATCAATCAAGTGAAAAGCTGCATAAGTAATGCGGCAGACTTTGCTCAGTTTTGTACAACACAATGGGACACGTCAATACGTTCGCTTACAGTTAAGGTACAGAATAAAAAGCATCTCATAAAAGTGCATTTTTAGGTCGGTTTGACCACTGCACATCATTATCTGCCACCATAATAGTGTAACGAATTTAAGGAAGGTTACCGTAAGCTTTGAAGCCAACAAATGAACAGTTTCACAGAAACAAACAGCATAGTGAACAGTGCACGGTATCTGGCTTTGTGGTTTCTTGGGGAATTCTGTACATTTTACCCATTATGAGGAGCAAAAACGTTGTTACAAAACTCTGCATATTTACATATTTTTATAAAGGGACATTTTACATTTGCTGTTCAAACAGTCTGCATGTTTCCGAACTTTCACACGTTTCTCCACCAAACGTGTTGACTGGCTTTAACATTGCTTTCGATTGTTTAACCGTGTTTTGGCCTTTATCGGGCGTGTCATTTTCGCGCTCGTTCTCGTACGATATGAAAATTACCGTGATACTTAGGACAAACGTGCCCAAGATATTTCACCATTTTCTAAATTTTAGACACCGGTTGAATCTAAACAGACAAGATAAAATGCCAGCATTTTAAAAACGGTCCCTCTATGCAGCTAAGTACATTTTGTAGTGGCAGGCTTCATTGACATATTGTGTGATAAAAAATCCAACTGCAACCTAATCGTCCATTAGTTTCAATCAGACTAGAGATGAATTTTGAGACGTCTGGAAAAAAGGTAGTGTCAACATTTCAAAACGCATTCACTAAACAATTAGCTATTCACTTGCCATCTTTCTCCACATCACTTGAGTTGTTTTCACATTCTCCTAAATTATAATAGTGCAGAATTTGACAATAAAGAGTGATTCCTTGCAAAACAACAAACGTTTATGTTGTTCTTGCACATCATCTTCAATAGAATCTTTGGATATGCGATAAGCAAATCAAAGAAAAGACATGCTATCTAAGATTTCAGAAATTGTTGGTTATTTAAACACTTGTAATATCAATTCCAAGTGCCCATTATGTCTATTGCACACTTGCATATGGCTTTTTAGGTGCGATTTGTTCTGGTGCATGTAAGTGATGCGTGTGAAAAGATGTCACTTCTATTGGCAACCGAGTTTGACTAGAACGTTATACACAACCTGTGAAGAGACAAACATAAAATAAAAATTGGTTTAAAACGTAAACCCATTCTTATTTCACAAATTCAGGAACGTCCTATGGTGATACGCTACTGCTACATGAAAAACTGAAGAGAAAAGTAACCAGGACGCAAATAACAAAAATGACAAAAAGTGTACGCGAATATTTGCAAACAAATGCAGCGCATTTTATTCCTAAGATTTTTCATTCCGAAAAATAAACTGTGTTCCACGCACAAGTGCTTAGCTGTTTTCGGAACTCAAAGGAAATGGTCCAATTTACACGTACTTTTGCATTTTGCATACAGGGTGCTGGCTCTTCCAACCTCAATAGTTGCACCTAAATAAAAAAGCCAACTTAGTTATATTCTTTCACACAACTATTCAGGTGCGTTAAAGACACTTTGCGGCCACTTCAATAGAAAACAATTTACCTATCAGAACAAACAGGATGATGATCTTGTGGACCATTGGTTTAGTTCTTTCTTCTCAGATTCTGTCGAGTTTCAGTGAAACTGAATCATTCATTTATATCCTATGTCTGATATGTAGGTCTTCATTCATGACTGCTCGACGCATTTAACCAACGGGATTCAAATTGTTTTGATGAATGACCTTGGGTCTTGGAAATTATGTGTCTCGGTGCATGCATAGTTAGTTTGAAACAATATCCGATAGCTGAGCCAAATGTACTCATGAAAACCTTAACTAAAGCCCTCGTCGCCTATTAGTTAATCTAAGGTTGCTCTTACATTTATCAGCCAAATTAACCGACGTCTTTTCTAAATGGGTTCCGCAACCTATTCCATATCATCTCTCATGGGGGAATAAACTGAAACGTGTTAAAACTGTCAGCGACTAAATGGAACGGAAAGTCAGGGACACAACGTGCTTCTACATCATAAAAGTTAATTGACTTTGCTTATGCGCTTACTGTTCCTAAACAGGACACTTCAAGTTGTTTTGGCCCAACGATGCTGGCCTTGTTCAAACAATCCAATTTGTGTGTACTACAAATTCAACTTAAGCTGTTCGGCTGCTTTGATACAGAATACAGGCAGCCTGTTTGAAGACAAAACAAAACTGGGCACTTTTCGTTAAATAACACATACATTAGCCCACACGGATGAGCTGTATTTTAACTTATTGATTACGGACATTAGGAGTGCCTTAAACGACGATGTTCGGAGGCTATGGGCTGCCAGAGCGGAAAAAATTACCCGACACGGAATGAATAAAATTCCAAATTAAGAGGGAAATATCTATGGCGAACATATGCAGTCAGACTTTTTTTGGACAATTTGCACATGTTCAGGGAGCATCCATTTTAGTGTAATGCCAGGTGACGAATTAGAGCATCCTTACAATACCATTATTGTTTTTTTGGCTGGTATACGTAGCGCGCCATTTTTGGATGTTTTTACGGGCGTTTTGTTATTACGCTGACGATCCTCCTTGACATGTTTTTGCACATGACGTAATTACTGTAACTTGTTGCACCTTTGCATGCCATTCTTGTTTTGTCTGCTGTACATTTGAGGTAACCGCTGCACTTTGTCACCTGAAAATGTAGGATAACAATATCCTTGTCAATAACGCTGATAATTGTGATTGTAATGCTCACTAATGCCTTTATAAAATCGAACAACTGAGGTCTCAACATGAAAAACGCGGCTTACACTCACGTAGGGAAATATTCTCGTTTCAGTGCTCAACCGCCAACACACAGCGACTAACTTATTTCGTTTTCTATAGAGGAAAATGTTGGTAGCTCAGGTAGCGTAGATGGTCGTTGGCTTGTTCGCTGAGCTGGGCAATTTGATTGCATTCATGGAGGAAGTATAATTGTTGGCGTGTAGAGGCTTGTCGACAGGCGAAGTTCTCCCAGCGACGAGCTTCTTTGAGCGTTGTACGCCCGAATTGGTTTTCTATAGAGGAAAATGTTGGTAGCTCAGGTAGCGTAGATGGTCGTTGGCTTGTTCGCTGAGCTGGGCAATTTGATTGCATAGCCCAGCTCAGCGAACAAGCCAACGACTAGCTTATTTCGGCTTAAGGATTTAGAAGTCAAGGGGCAATTTTATGTCCTCGCTTATGAATTTTGCTGACATACTGGGAACTATTGTGCCTAGTACAGTCATATCGGCTTCCTGACATTTAGGCCAGCGCGGCTCTGTTAAACGATCTACACACCTTAGTCTTAGGCAGTGATTCAAAATAACTGCTGTCCCAAACTATTTTCCTAGTCGACCTGAGAAACATACGATTGAAGTTGCTTCTTTTGTTCATTCAGGGTATCTACTTCCCGCAGTGAGACATCCGTTTTCTAATCCTCAATTTTAGTTTTAATGAAGTCATTTCGAATTTTATCTCTGTTGATCGCACACTGTCAGTCGCATAGCCTGGACGAGACAGGAGATAAAATGCAAGAATGTTTTGTGACTCTTGAATTGGTTCCCTTTCACCCTAAATTTCTTGGGAAAAATAGGCATATGAAGCAATAATTTAAAAAACGCCTTGAAAATCCACTTCATTGGTACACTAAATGCAGCCTGTATAATTAATCACATAAAACGCTTGAGCAGGAAACACATTCTTACCGACGCTTACACACTCGTGAATGCAATCAAATCAAGTTTACACTCAAGATGGGCAAACAGTGTTTTCCCAGTAAACAAATGCCTAATGGTCTACAACACAAGGACAATTTAATTCGATGCCCAAGCACATGATACATTGATCAGCAAAAAATCATCAGCGCCATTGGCACAAAATGCTGGACCGCATAGCAATCACCTGGTTTTCTATGGAGAAACCTTTTTTTGTAGCTCAGGTAGCATATGTTGTCGTTGGCTTGTCCACTGAGCTTGGCAATTTGATTACGAACGTTTTACCATCAATCGAGGTGACATCGTCATTGCACTGATAGAGAGCGTCATGTTGGGCGGATTTTAATTCGAGAGGTCCAGGTAGAGTGTTTCACAAAAACACCCTTCTTTGGCCCATGTAGCGCATCAGAATAATTTGCCCACGCAACTGAGAAACAGCAGGTAGTACACGTAATTTATTAGTTGCAACCCTTGTTAGTATCAATAAAACTCCTACCGTTTGTGGCTCCGTGAATTTGATTCACAGTCTCCCATTGGAAACTTACGTATATACTGCTAAAACCGAGAATCCCTTCAATAAATTAGCTTTGAATACTGGCACGCATTGTCATCACAATTGCTTAGAACTTTTCATATTTAAACATTCATGCGTGCTGTGTTGCCGAGAATGTGCAACATTTTTCCATATGATTGCGTCCAAATGCCCTGCATGATGGCTCCTCGGAGTCCCAATCGTGTCAGTACTCTATTGAACACGAGATGGGATACCCACTTCTTGATTGGTTTCCTATAAACAGCAGTGCAGTCATGCTGACCGAGTCTGTGAAATCCCGCAGTCACCATACCCAAAAGAAGCCCGTTTGTTGTCTCTGCAAGTGCCCTAACAAACTGGATCAAAATCGTTTTGAAAGCTCATTTCATGGAGAACACTTGACATGTACGCGGATACCATCATTCTCCCTGGCGGTTACATACCAATCCGGGAAAAAAGCAAAAGGTGTGAAAACAGTATTGTTGAAACATCTAGAGTGAAGTCACTCGGGGTGGACAAAACTGATTGCTTTGTCCAACAACTAACTGGTTGCAGGCGTAAGATTTCGTCGCCATAGATATCTGCCGGTACCGGCTGCTGGAAACATTGTGGACGTGAAAGAAACAAATTGGCCAGATAAATTCTGTTTGAGAATCAGAAAAGCCCTGGTTTCAGCAAATTAACGTGTCCGGAGAAAGCTGGGGACGAATTTATGTTGGACTGGCCAACTATCCGCCTACGGTCAGGGCGAGGAAGCTGGTGTTGGCTGCACAGAAATATAATTGACGCAGCAACTGGAAAAATGGGATTGATGGCGGCCTAAATTTTATTCTCGGAAACCAGTATATTTGCTATGGGAATTGCTGAATTAAGCACAAGTTCAAGATTTCGGCAGAACCAAAAGCATTGGCAACGGCTAAGAAATAAGCAGGTTAAGCCCGTTATTGAGACCACGCAACATCTCCCGTTGAGCAGGCACCCTAGAAACTATTTCAGTTATCAAAAGAGCGCTTGATAAGCTAGAACACACTTTGAAAATAGGATCGATCGTCCCACTTGAAGTGGAAAACTTGTCCTTACTGCCACATCTGCCGATTTTAGATACGGTATAGGATTACTTACGTACTATCCAGCAAAACACACCTGGGCATTTAAACAACAGAGAACGTGCCGGAGGAATGCCAGACATCAGATTTTGTTTGTATTTACAGAAAGAGTGTTAGACTCAAACGTGAAGATCAGCAGAATATCAGTGTAGAGTCACCACCGGTTTTGAACTTTTTTTACAGTTGTCGTGTCGTGCAGGCTCCTTAGCTAGAGTTAGCAGCAAGGTCGCGGAAACCGAACAAAGGGCCGTCCGGATCTTAATCTGTTTGTTCAGATATCTACCTCAAGATAACTCTCAAAACCCACCTATTCTGTTGCAGGCCAAGAGCTGTCATTGACGCAGATTCAGAAACAACACCCGACTCCGTCCGTTGCGCTCCTTTAAGGAAGGAATTTTGTTTGAAGGCGCACCAAACAGCTTAGTTTCATCCAACAAACCAAATACTCAGACATGTTGGTGCTTAATGGCCTGCGGAAAGCATTCTTCTGGTTGTACCAACAAAACGGGTATCACTAAGGTTTTTTGCCACCCACCCTGTTCAAATTTGAATTAGCGTTTTAGGAACATTCGCCGACTTCGACCTCTGCCATCACGTTTCTCCCCGGAGAAGATATAAACGGAGGATACTGCACCCCTTGACTAAAGTGGGAAACATATACAAAATAAAATACGTCCAGCATTGTTGAAATGCTTTCAAACTTCAAAGTGCAATGGCACGTCTGAGCCCGCGTACCACAAAAGCTGGTTACAGCATCCAACAGATTTACCTATTCATATAGTTGTATCCCACCAGATGGCAGCACTGCCAACCAAGTGAATGCCAGGCACTGTAAGTCCGCTGAGTTTTATTTCCAAACAGCACTTCCGGCTTCAGCGTACGTACTAGAATTTTGGAGGAATACAGGTCCCAAAACGAGCAATCACATGCCAATTTACACTACGGCTGAATAAGCTGCCAGCAATGCTTTTAAAACAGGATTGTTTGTTTTGCTTTGCACACACATTTTTGGAACATGAAATCAACACTACATGAGTACGCTGAGTGGCTTGTGTCAACACTTAAACTGCTTTCTTCATCGAAGAGTTGATTCGGATGCACGAGGCACACTTGGCCTAGTCATGTGCCTTGTATGCGCCAAGAGTGCTTAACTTGCCCTAGCTCGTTTGCCGAATTATATTTTGACTGGATAATGACGTAGCGTGCACACCGTTATACTTCAAGAAAGACCAGGTAAAACATATTGGAGCATCTCGGATCACATATGCATCATCTCCAACCACATAAGTGTTTAAATTTAATCATCCTCTGGTTGGTATCCCACACCCAGTGACTGTTTTATATATCCTGTTTTTTTTCTCCAAACGTTGCAAATCTGTTCTTCCTGTATTTTTAACAAAACACCTTGCACACATTATCCTATACAATCCGATGCAGCAAGCTGCCTGGAACAGAACCTCCGTAATTGCGCGCATGGTTTACCTTTAGAGAGCTGGCCGGATGTCTCAGTCCGCGGCTAGTTTGTTCTTTTAATTTGGTGCGCATTGGACGTGTGATCTGTTGGCGGTTAATGAGATTGTTCTCTCTCTCCCCACCGAATCATCATTAAACGCCTCGCCCCACTTAGTTATGTGATTTGCACTGCTACGAAAATTTTGAAGTCTTGAGACACCCTGCAAGGTCATTAGGCAAACATTTGCGTGCAATTTAGGAGGGCCAAATAAGTCACGTCTGATTCATGGACTCAGACTGACCGTGAGCTATTTAGCTCAGGTAGGAAAAAATCATCGAACTTTGGAAGCACTCTTTAATTAAGCACATGCCATTATACCATGGTGAAAATATGATGGTCTTGAGAATTTCAACTTAGGCTGGCTGCAACTTTAATTTTCAGATGTTCACTGCCCACCAGGCGCTAGACAAAAAACCATTCATATTCTTAGATATGCCGTGTCTCGAAAAGACTGGGGAGTACAGGATTAGGCTGTCACCGCAAGACCCGCTTTCACAATCCGGCGACCTTCGTAAAGTACACCATGCTCTGAGGTAACCAAATCGGCGTGTTAATGTTCAGCGTAAAAGAATCATATGGGGAAACCCAGCTATTTTTACACAACGCAGCATCTACTTCAAACTGCTTCTAAATATCCCCTCAGCCGGTCGTCTTCTCCAGGCTAAAAGGTTGAGAGTACTGGACTTTATTTCGTTTTCGGTAGGATAATTTCTATTGGGTGCTTACAAATTACTAGTGAGTGCATTGATTCGTATAGATAACTACTTTCAAGAAGTCCGTTAAAAACAAATGGGGTGTTTTCACTGCAGCTGTGCTGCGCACTCAGTAGATTCGAAACTATGAAGATGTTTTATCGTGTATCGCGTAAATGCGTGCAAAGCGCTGAAAGTAATCCGACAGTGGTTTTGTTAGTAGTGTGTTTGTCACAGAATTGATTCATGCCGGCATTTATTCAAGCACTGTCAATACTTGAGACGTAAGCCACGTTCGATCTGGTGTGACCCGCCTGAAATGGACAAAAAACTTGCAAATAGACAGCTTAAACGGACGTACTATCAGTGGCATTCACCTCAGTCAAAATGCAGGGGAAACGGAAAACCTGATATATCTGCTCAGGCCAGTAAATCTGCCATCGCAAAAGGGTTTGTTTTATAGTTGAGCATACCCAAAGACTTCGCCGCGCGGGACATCTTTTGTGTTCTGAAAGTCATTGTTGTATTTTAGATTCGCTAGAGGGGTCTGAGGATTTCCAATTATGATATGACGGCCGGCTTTTCGGCCTGCAGAAGTAAATTGGCTTGAATTACAGGATGAAAGCACGATCGTGAAAATTTGCATTGCTCCTAGTTCTCCCAAAAAATAGTAGCTCGAAAAGATGAACATTCCAGCCAACAACTAAAAACTCCGGAGGTTTTCCTCCGGGGACGAGACGGTCCTGAAGCTTCAAGTAATCATCAGCCAAAGATAAGCTCTATAGTAGAAGTTTCTATGCGGGAACTATCCTATTACTAGGGTGAAAATCGGTAGAACACAAAGATTTGTTACCCAAATTTTGGTACGTACGCTGCCTAATGCAACATAAACAGAAATAATCAATTTACATAACAAAAGCATGCGACTGTATGATGATGCCACACCACTAGTTTGAGGGCCTAATAATGCCACCCCTTACGTAAACTTCTCTAAGCTGAACAACACAAAGGTCATTTGGGCCAAAGGAGGTCTTGTTCAAGGTGACATACTGAGAAGGCCAAAACCTTGTGTTGATCCCAAGATCAAGAAATGGACAAAAACTTCCGGTCCCGAATGACGAAGTTACCCATTAGCACTACTGTTAGGGCCGTCATGTGAGGAATACTTAGGTCATTTTCAGTGCCATTGGAGGACTACAAGATTTTAACCGGATAGACGGAGTGAAACAGCATTGGCGTCGTACCATCTGCAAATCAATGCAGTACTGCTTTCCGCGGCTGTCCGAACTCAAGTTTTGTTGTGGAATACCGGAATGTTGGATAAGGAAACCACAGTTAAACGATGCACCCTTGTGTCAGCTGTGTTGCTGAATAGGAAATC
>SJOL01006176.1:109668-120248 GCA_004794785.1 Opisthorchis felineus
CAAATTACATTTGATTGGTGCAGGACGTATAAAAGAGAAAAAGCCGCGATATCTAATGCCGCACATCTTACAGAAGTGTACACGTGGACGATGAAACCTGATTCCATAAGCAATCATTTTTGCGCAATTCGGCATCGTTCTTCACCCACTAGAAGTTATGCAGACCGGCTGATAGTGAAGAGTTTTCCGTAAATTTGGACGATTAATCACATGTTCATGACATCTGTTCTACACATCGCCCTGGGCTGGTTGACTTGCATGTTGAAGTCATGCCCTTCAGATCGTCAGTGTGTGGATTCGGGATCTTGCCTGGTAACCATGGACAGGCTGTAACATGATGTTATTTTTGGTTTCATAGAACCAACCTGATCCCAAAAATGTGCTTTTTCTCATATTTCCACTTTTTTTGCATGAAATGGTTGTGCTACTGACTGATAGGCATGTACACATCACCACTTCGTTAGGCGATGTGAATGAGAAGCAACACTAGAATTTTTTGGCCAAGCGTTTGCTATTCAGCACGCAGTGCTTGGTAAATAGTCTGAAAACGTTTCTTCAGTACTATAAAAGACAACAACGTGAGGTTGGATGGACGTTTGTTGCAAGCTTACATTTATTCAGGTTCCAAAATATATCTGGTTCCTCTTGTACAATCAACTGCTTACAGAGCAGCTTTTCTTTAACATGACTGGACTAATTGCAGTATATATGGGTTTGTAGAATGGATCACTTTTCTCGGTTGCTTCTCACAGTTGGACTAAGTTGTCCGTTCGTTTTCTACTTCTTTCTCATTTATTTTACTTATGGCTGACTGAAAGTCCGGGCGCGAGTTTACTAGAAAGCCCCTGGTTTGACCTCAGCCACGACATCACTACGGTTACTGTCCAAGCTTCGGCAACCTGGATAACATATCACATTCGCAGTTGTGAGTGTGATATTGCACACCATATTTGTTCAGTCTCCGATAGTGGACTTGTATTAAACTAAACACCACTGTTTCTTCACATCGTGGTTTTCAGTGGCATTGTATTTTTTTTGAATGGCGGCAGCCTAACGTACTTTCGGTCTTCATGAAATGCTTCCAAAAATTGGGCGAGAGGACCGTTGGAAGTCATGTAAATTATTTGCTCAAACGGAAAGCAAAAAGTGCTGCCTGATTGACACTTTTGAGGAAACTTGCTGGACCAAACTTCAAATTGACTTACCTTGGCAACCAAAGAACGAAAACTTTAACTATATTTTGAATTCGCGGTTACGTTTGAGAATGTTCAAGCAATCGTTTCCAGTTCAGGCGTGCTACTGTTTCCAATATCGAATATTTTATATACTGTTTCAGGAAGACTCTGCAAACCATCGCAGAATTTGGAAAATATTCAGCAAATGTACAGATCCAGACGGCACTACCGAAAGTCAAAGGCCGAGAGTGAGTGCATACGCTGACTACTACCATTAGGCATTGTTAGATTTGCAGGCTTCTCACCCGCAGTCTTGGTGCACTCATCGGTCCGCAAAAAACAAGTGAACAATTGGACATCACATTCAGAGTGCACCGAAACCCAAAGAGATCTCGTTTCTCAGTAGGTTTAGTTTAATGAATTCATCTGTGCTAAAATTTGCTTTACATATTACCAAGCACACCTGGTGATATGAGTGTAATGCATTCCTACAAGGAATGAGCATCGTACGAGCTCTTATGATCAGCTCCATAATATTACTATGCAAACACGAATCATAACTCCTCAAAACCTGCCCCGAACATTTTCTCTACTGACCCAAAAGGTTCCAATGTCACACAGTTCTAAACGTTTAGTTGGTAGAGCACCTAACTAACCTCATTTGTTCAGCTTCCAACGGAAAGTTCCACAAGTAAGTATGCTCAGAAACTTCTGATCTCGTCTCATGCTTAAACGTGTTTTTGACAGGGACACCCCGATCTAATATTCACTTTATTTTAAGCGGATGAGAAGCACCAGAAACACTGCTGGCCCGTAGTTACCGTTTTGCACATTTTTGCTGTTAATATTGTGTGGTTAATGCTTCCGACAAGCGAGTGTAACCACCTCTGTCAAGTTAGCACCGTCTTCTACTTTAAGTGTCACCTGACCACAGACTGTTATGCAACAGTTATGACTTCGTAGGGTAAAATGAAGATAGCAGCAAATTACCTGTGCGCTGCGGGGCCACTGCCTCTTGCTGGTGAGGTTTGCATTCACGCGGTTAGAAACCCGACTGTTCACAACATCTAGAAAGCCCTAGTGGTGGGCATGTAGTTGCACCAAGATCGGATTGCATAACTCACGTTTATCTAATGTTTCATCCCGTTACCGTTCTAATGTGCAGACACCCTTCACACAACTGCAAAAGACAGCTCCAACCGGGTCATGTCACGTAAATGTGCCTAAGTTTTGTCTTCTGGTAAGCATAAGATCTAATCGAACTTCATACTTAAACTGTTTTGATATTCAATGCACGTTACGTATTTTTGCGTTCACCGGTGTGTAACTTAAGCTGTATTTGGGGTTTCTCTCATTTTTACTTACACACTGTATCAAACTTTGCTCATCAATGTTCTTTTGGCGCCAATATCGACCTTGTACTGATTGGCATACCTAGAATTGTGGGATTAACAGCCCCCAACTGTCAGTTACTACCTAAGGATCAACTGTTCAGATACACCGGTTCCCATCCAAAAGTGAAGTAGTCAATTGAGGCAGCATATGAGGTTGTTTCTCAGTGAGCTTACACAGCGAGGAAGCTACAATTCTTAGGTTGCTCTTCCAAGCAGCCGCATCGGACCTCAGGATGCGAAAATGTGGAGTTGCCACTTTTTTAGTGGCCGGGGAAAATAAATTAACACAATATGCGCGGTGCTCTCTAGTGTAACATTTGACTGTCTTTAGTCCGAAACATGACTTTAAAAGAATACTAAAACTTGCGTATTCGAGAAACCCGGCCAAAAATCGACAGTGTCTGCTATTATTTTGTCATTGTATCGCGCTAAGAGACTGGATCTGATTGTGGCGCGACAACCTGCATACATCTGTAACCCACTGAGCACTGTTGGAAACTGCTCGTTCAGCATCCTCAGCGGCCATCAAAAGACTAGTCAAAAATTGTGTTCTGAAAACACTTCCCTTAAAGGAACTGGTGGATGTTACAACAGCCCTCCCAGAATGTGTTTTTACCAAGGCAGCCAACCAACCCCGGCCAACCCCACAGTAGCTGTCTTGGGGTTGAGATTTTCAGTGAAATAATTTAGCTGTTGTACCCATGTGTGTTCCCATTTTATCATGCCCACCCCACACTGAGCCCTGAAATTTACAGACAAAATGATCTTTACATCGCTCCGATTGAGGCTTTATTACGGCAGTTAGGTCACCGAAATTGCTGAATGCAACGTGACACATGCAATGCACCTTTATTCGTTGTAATCTCATAGCTCGACTCTTTTTGCCTGCCTATTGCACTCAAGCTGTAGGCAAGCTTCTCAGGCACTCAATGCATTGGGACATTGCAGGCCACACCCATATCTACCATCCAGCATCCCAAACTCTACTGTGTTCCCCACTTCTTTATTGCAGCCTCTAACACGAACACTCCTAGGTAAGTTGGCCGGCTTGCTAGTCTTGTGCGTAAATAAAATAATTCGTCAACTGACGTCTGCTACAATTTTGTAATTCCAAAAGTTCAAATTTCAAAAGTTTCAAACTAATGAACGTGAAAATATTTTGCAGCCGCTATTGAGGCTTCTTTATTTGTTGTTGAAAACCCTGCAAAAATTGCACAAGACAGACACAAGGGCCGCACACGCCGTCAGTTCCTAATAAGACTGCACAACAAAACTACGCTGGTCGTTGTGCGCCTGGCTTATTTCCGGGATTACTTGCAGATGCTGGGTAAACTCCGCTGGTGGCCAACTCCTTAGATTCTGCATAATTGACTTGCTTATCTAGATAGTTGTCCTTCAAAAACCACCCACACTAATTCTCCATCCTCTTAGTCTATTTCCACTCTTTGCTAAGACTTCTGTTTCATACGACTGCATGTAAATTAATTACCAGTGTCGTGCTGGTTTATTTCCGTCAATGGTGGTAATGATCTGACCTATCACAGCTTTTCCATGTAGATACGACCGGAGAGTTTATACAAATGTATGTGGATGCGAGCACGTTCTGTACAAATCTTTGAAAGTTTCTCACTCTATATGGCTTTGAACAGTTGCTTGGTTGCTCAGGTTCCTAAAAGTACACCTAGCTGGCTGAGATACCTTCGCATTATCCGAAAATGTATGTCGAAGATCAACCATCTGAGGTGACGTTCTTCGGTACACCGTTTGTCACTTGATGGGTATTTATAAGAACGAGAGAATTTATTATCCGAAATAGGCAGAGCCAAAAGCATGCTTCTTGGCTGATCGTTCTTATAACGTGTTCCACATGACAAAAACTGAACCAGTTGCAAGATTCTCGAATGACAATGCCGTTTTGTTTAACTTGATTTCGACTCCGAAGGGGTTTCTACAACATCAGCCTCCAGTAATTTTCCGTATCAAATTGAACCCGGCTTAAGAATTGGCGACAACTCATAGAGTTGGGAGGAAAGCTCGAGCATTTACTTGACGGAGCACATTACTTTTCAGACTGCAAAGGAACCTTTGACTGACCTCTACCGGTTTTACTGTCCTTGGAGCTTATCCAATAGATGTTCCCATATGCCGTGTCTTATACTTGAACAGTAAATTGTGAACCACTAAGTTGCAAAGCACACTTGTGTTAAAACCGAACCGAACTGAGTTTTGTATTTTTGGGTGATTTGACTGAACTTGCTGCAGAAAAGGCGCCTTGTCCTTTATTTCTAACATTTTTGAAATATTACCTTATGGTTTCGCCACAAAACACAGTGGTAGGATAAATATATAATGATACAGAGCATTTTATATATGATAGATTCAGCCCCGCTAAAAGCCGTAATTTCCAAATGGGTGTACCATTTCATGGCTGCTACTTATCGCGGAAGGCACCAATCCTTGTGAGTATTGTTTGATTCGAGCACTAACCGTTGCTTGAAACCGCACGATATTTTGTTTTGTTTTTTTCCACTGATTTGGACTGATGTGGACTGCACAAACAAATGGTCCAGCGTCAGTGACACTCAGGTGTTTGATGCTCCCACCACCGCGCACATTCTGAGGCATGTCAGGCACTACATCAACAAAAAAGCTCCTGCAAAACCACTGTGATCGCAGCACCCTAGATCCTCAACCCATAAGAATTATTCAGTGCTCACCAAGAGTCCAACAACCTGTGGGGTTCTAATGGTATCTAGGTAACAGAAAATTTCCGCGCATACAATAACGGTATTATTTCACCATGCTACAGGACAGATAGACCTACCTCTAAGCAAGAACTCATTACAAGATTCGGATTATTTTCTCTGAAGTTTCTACATATATGCTTTACATTCATCTCCCTCTGTGCGCTCCAAAATATGGACACTGCATGTTGCATTCAAATTATGTCTGCGTAAAGTGGCTTAAAAGAGTCCTGTACTTCTATAATTTTACCAACAAACTCAAATCACCCTATATCAGCTTCCCGCTGCATGTCCCACTTTGTATCTTCTCCAACAGGTCTGTCCTGCCATACCTCACTCCATGGCTCCACCCAGCCCTGTCGCTGACAAGCAGCCAATCTTGACCCTATCCTTACCTGGCAACGTCCCATGATAGACACTGCTAAGCAGCCTAACTCAGTTGGATGCAGCAGGCATGCCGGGCAGTGCTGTGACTTAAAGCCACAACAAATAGAGCGCAAGGACAACAACTGATCGCCTTTATCTCTGATGTACAAAATACTCCAAACGAAATGATGCTGCTGGTATCATAAACACAATTATGCGATTTTCCGTCACAGGGGAGAGCACAAGCCAGCTACCTTTGCCACAGTATTTTATGCTTTCTCCCGCTTCAGTTTTGTTTCTAGCCTCTCACTATACCAGTGGAGCAAACCCAATGTCACCCCTATTACTGCCACTAAGTGTAGCGGCTGTCAGTTGTCTCAATCACTCATTATCCTGAAATTCAAACTCCGCATTTCATTTATACATCTTTTCCGCTCTGTTCAACCCTAAACAAGATACACGCATGTGGTTCTCATTTCGTAGTGAGGTGAATGAGTTTCTTCCTGTTGCTGATGAGGCTTACTATCAAGCGTGACCACACACCATCTGTAATCTACGTTTCCTTCAAGATACACAAAATATTGTCGACCGTCATCAAGCGTTTTAAAAGTTTCACTTTTCATCCACTCGCCCTCATGTAAGACTACTAACTAGCTCATAATGCTCGTAGAAATTACTGTTGTCAATTTTGGCGTTTACTATTACACACTGATCCCTCTAATTCAAACGGCATTCATCCACCTGATAAACAAACCAAAACGTCGTCCGTATGCCTCTAACAAACCATCATTTGGCTACACCAGTAACCTATGCATGGCGATAGGGTAATTATTCTTCCGTAAGAATCCTAATATGTTGTTTCGGTCTTCTGCCCGCACTTTTACTTTTACCTCGGCGTTGGGCGCTCTCCATCGCCCGACAGACGCCGGCTCCAGCCCACGGTTTGCGGCTCACAATATTTTCTCATTTTATTTTCGAATTCAGAGTGCTGCATTTGTTGATGAACACTCATTTTAGTTCTTTGACTTTCGGAATTTCGTGCGTAAGTTAACTTGACCCAATAGATTGCGTGAAATAATCAGTAGTAGACAAATCCTTGAGGGTCTCTGGGAACCCAATGATTACATTTTTGTAAACCTCACTTCCTTTGGACGTAAACGTAAGACGGGTGACCAATGGAGCTTTATCGATCCGTGAACTTGATTAATTAGTCACAGGTAGTTTATAGTTTTTGGATGTAATGCTTTGGTTCTTGGTATTCCTGGTCGTTTCATCTATCTAACTGTCAGTCATGTATGATTGACAGCTTGGGGTCTGGAAAGTAAATAGTTATCGATGAGGTTATAAAATAAAATGTTAGAAAATTAGCTTGCAGTGAGAGTGAAGCGGTGGAAGATAAGAAAATAAAGGATAGTGTTTCAAAGTGGGATTTTCAGGGATTATGATTCTTGTGACGAAACAGGGTCGATTGCTGGCGACTGTAATTCGTCTGGCTGACAGGTATTTATCGCAAAACCCAAGCATGACGAAAGTAAACGTGCACTGCCTGCTACAATCCAAGGTAGGAAGGGTGCGACATAACCGACGAGATGCTCGTTAAGCACTCTACATCGTCTTCCGCGTGCGGTGTGCCGAAAATTTAAATGGATGAGTTCAGAGGCAACCCGATGGAACTTTCGAGGTTTATAAAGGCATTTCAATCACGCGTAGCCGGTGGACTGTTTTATTAGGAATCAAAAGACGCTATTGAGGACCGTATGTCTGTTTCAGATAGCTTAGGCTAATAAAAGGCTATGGAGATCATCAGTGTGCCCTTTGACAACCACCGTATTCGGCACAGTTATTCGGAAATGAATTACTGTGCTGGATTCTCCGTTGATGTCGAAGATATGCCTTACAGAAACTGGTCAAGAAGATGGACATTTGCCCTGGTATATTGGCCAATACACCACCCTTGAAACCTAAATTCCCCGATAACCCCTGCATCTGCAACAAAATTAACCAGAAATAGCAGATAACTTATTGCAATTGAGCCCAAAACATTAAGATATCCATCTTATTTATTCACAAAAAATGATCCCGTCACCTTAGATTGATGCTAGTTCTGCGACATATGTTCGTCAGACGGACAGGGCATGGATAAATTATCCATATTCCAGACGAACTCGGACAAAAATCATTGCTATCAGAACGAGCACCGTTTTCCTTGTGTGTGCACGGTCTCACCATAGATCAATCTTCGAAACTTTTTGCTATCCTCCCTCTGTTCAGTAAGCTAAATAGGGTAAAAGGCTCCCAATTCTGCTGCATCTTGTGTCCAGGGACACCATCAGCTGTTTTATAACACACGCCGAAAGGTGAAGAGTCTCACAACGCTTTTTAACTTTAACTTGACATTCAATAGATACCTCAGAAGCAACTTAGTTTTGTCATCTTCCGGATGGTTGAACCCAAGATAGCTGTGCTGCTTCACGCTATCTTGCGCAACGGACCCCATACTGCTCTGCTGCATCTGTTGGAAGTGTCCAGCCGCCAATGATATCCGAACAACAGATCGCTTGGACGGAATAGACACGCGCAGGCTCGGGACAAGATGGAGGCATTATCTGATTGGTCAGACCTCCAGCATTTCTGGGTCTGTTGTTTATACCTCCTTGCTTCAACCTCGCTCACGAAGACCTTAGCGTGCTCTTGTGGAAAACATTTCGTAATAACCCTGAATATACAATTGTAATAAAACTCCTTGTCCACAAAAAAGGCTCTATCAAGACGCCGTGCCTATCGGAATGCCTCAGTGGGAGGAGCCAAGGGCAGCAATACGAATAGCAACATTGTCCGCGGAACGCAGTATACTGTCCACTGCGCGGTCAGTGGTGGCCATTACTTCACTATCGTTACACCTTCCGCCATCAAGTCTTTTACCCCAGAATATTTTCATTATAGTACGCTGATTCTTCAGGATTGGCTGGAAACTACTAGTGATTCCAGATGGTTTACGGAAAAATGAGTTGGTTTACCTAAACAAGACTACGAGCACCGAAAACCCATCGGTCGGACAATTACCGAAATCCTGACGTGTGGGATGAATATCAATCAACTTACAAATCAGCCAGTCATTTGCTCAGCCGAAAATATTCTACATTTCAGCAAAATGAAACGTACGGAAAAAACGGTCGATATGCGAAAAAAATTACTGAACCCAACTCGACAGAGGGACAATAACACTACTTGCTGTCCTGGACGGAATAATGAAAAGCTTTAGAAATACTAACAGCAACCAGTAAAAAAAACTAAAGTATAGTCCAAACTGGTGGATGGCATACAGTCAGGCATGAACAGTCAGCCTGGAGGGATTTGCGGGTAGTGGGGATTGCACGGAAAAGAGACGGTGTGACAAACAGTGGGCAATATCCAATGTAGGCTTGGTCAAGCTCAAAACCGGCATGGGCGGGCAAACGCAGTTACTAGGACTTCTTTCCTCTTGGTAACACGTGAAGCTGAGACAATAGCAGATCGTTAAGATTTGAAGGTGGCGGGCAAAACCACAACGAGGGAGGGAAAACAAAACGCACCCTATCTGGCACGTAGTAAGTCGACTACTAATTTCGGATAAATGAGGTACCAGAACAATGGATCTGGCGAGGCAGCGGAATTGGCGTGATCCGGTCGGTCAATTTGAACTAAAACCTAACTGTACTGCTGAGGCCTCGTGACCTTTGGGCTTATGTCCAGGGTCACGAAAAGCGTAAGTGGGGATGATGTGGTGGAGGAATTAGCAATACGGATAAGTAGTAACAGGAATTTTAGAATCGCGGTGTACAGTGAACCTGTAGAGACTCACTGGTGTCGCTGTTGGAGTGGATTGGGCTGTAAAAGTTCTTTGGGAGAGGGAGTTGGTGCTAACGCAAAATATGGGATGCAAACTGTACGGAAAATTATTGAATTTGTGGGGGGCACAAACTGAAAGTCCACTGAGAGGATTAAATCCAAACAAAGGTTTAGAAGATTAGAATGAACGCGTCCCGGAGGCGGCTAGGTTCAGGTGAAGGTTTTGTCCGTATCTGCAGTTAAGTGAAGGATTTGGCGAGAGGCTGAAGTCAAGAGTAGGAAGGGAATACTTGCTGGTGTGCTGTCAAACTGGGTATGGCAGTGCCATGCCACCACGACACTGGCACACTTCGGTTTCTAAATAGCCCCGTAACGGACGTCATATTTGAGGTGATTGGAAAGGGATATGTAACACTGTGGGCCGCATGATATTTGGGTTGTCCAAGTGAGTTAGCAGAAGTAGAACGAATCCAGTGCAAAATTGCCGGTATTTTTAGGTCCGAATGGGTATCTTTTCAGCTGTAAAACTAAGATCAGTTGGAGTGGATAACCGCCGAACAGGGCGTCCGTCTCAAGTGTTGCCGAATGTCAATGGGATGAGATCACTGAGGCCTGGTGAGTTTTAGGAGGTACCAGATAGAATGAAGTCCAATAACAGAGAAAATATTGATTGCTTACAACAATTAGGGTGGTAACAACAAGTGATTAAATGAGACTTGATAGATTTAGATAGTATTTAGCAGGCTAACGATCAAAGACCGGCTAAGCTTGCCAGTTTAATCTATTATAATACCAGAGGCAACAAATTGGTATAAGTACGCAGAGAGGTAGCATGGTAAGGGGAATCAAACACATTAGGTTGACGGGAGTAGAACTTCCGAGATTTTCTGGAAACTATTAATCCATTTAGACAGTACTGTAAGCTGGGAAAAAGTGAGTATAACAGGTATGTTCATCAGTCCCCGAAGCACTGCTATCAGCTTCAATCACCGGGTGGTGCGCGGCGAGAAAGCCTTTAGGCACTAGCCTTGTATGCGTATAGTGGTGAGTTAGGAATCTTATTGTATATATAT
>SJOL01006176.1:137002-150571 GCA_004794785.1 Opisthorchis felineus
ATTATTATTATTATTATTATTATTATTATTATTAACACAGCAAATCCAAGCTAGCTAAAGGCGAGCTGGTGGCAGAAGAAGGCTGACTAGCTGAAGTCTGGGTACCAGTGGCCTCAACTAACCGGTTATCACAGTACTCGTGGTACGTTGGACTATGCGCGGTACGTTTAAAATTGGTTTCGTTTTTCTCCCGTGCGAATTTGTGAAAGAATTCTTTCACTGTTCAATCCATTTATAGAGTTCAAGAGTTCCATTTGTTGAATTTTTTCACTCTAACATAACTTTTACGTGATAAACTCAGTTATTACGCACTCAGTTCCTATTTTGCACCCATTCTGAATGATGACGCAAATCAATTCAAGCTGCACTCCACAGCTATCGTTGAACCACAACAGATGTGGACGAAATGGTTGTCCGTCGCACGTAGGACTTGGTATGCAATACCACTCCTGCAAGGCTCGGTGGCACTTTAAATGCACGGACGACCAGATAAGCCACCTGGACAACACTCCTGACCCATTTGTCTGCGCTAGTTGCCTTTACCTTAGGGGGCAATGCATTTCACAATTGGGAAGGCGGCCACCAAAAACGGAACCAAATCTGCACTGCAAAATCGAATAGCCTAGTGTGACTGTTCCGTTTTAATCGGGACAATCGAAGCAAAACTGGAGCTTCTTTCCAAAACTCTGGAGGATGCAAACTTAAAGAATACAGTGGCATGAACGAAAGTTCATAAAGAACGTTCTTCGCTGAACGAGTACCTTGCGCTATCCATCCCGGGCTGGCTGCGAAGAAAATCATCCAGCTCTCTTGACTATCCAAGGCAGCAATGCTCTGGAGGAGGCAAGACTCACGAGGACGCAGCGCCCAAAGTACGTGGAGCTATCAGCGATTCTTTCCGTAACAGACAATTAAGGATCAGCAGTGAGCCCCACGCCCAAGTCACAACTTCTGAGCTGGACTGAGTCAGACGTGCGGAGACAAGCGGTGAAGCCTACCGACGGATCAACCACATGCGTTGACCTCGACATCGGGGAATGCTGCAAGAACCCTAAAACCATTAAGAATGTGAAGCTGCCAAACTCCAGCTCCACTCCGTCGAAAGTGACCCCCTCGATTGTGGACTCAGTCGTCACCAAGAGCCCGACAGCCGAAGCCACAAGCCTGACCACAGTGAACCGGGAAATCCCAGTTGGCCTCGCTGATCGCGAAAGGGAGGCGATTGCAGCCAAGTAAGCCGCATAGGATTCGCCAAATCAAAAAGCTACTGGCTGGCTTCAAGGTGCAGTCCTCTGCGAAAACGAGCCTCGTGGGAGCACCACAAAAAGAACTACCTCTCGGTGCTGCAACCCAGCTTTCAGGGGCCCAAGAAGACAACTTTCCGATCAAACCGCGCAACAATGCCTAAGAAACCAAACAGACGCAAGTTTGCCCCAGATCCTTAAACAGCAAACCTGGTCGTCCGAAAGGCGGTATTGAATGAGCTACAAGTAGCAGCTGCCGAAATTTTCGCCCAAGGGGGAAAAACTCCGTCCCCCAAGGATAAAAGGCCCGCGCAAATCGGGCTCCCACAGGGCGAAAGAAACGCTACACATGAAAAGCAGCCCTCGAAACCGCCTAGACGGGAAGCAGACCAGTATGCCGCAGAGGCCCCTTCGAAGCCTTGGACTCAAACCCGACGTACAACTATTAAGTTTGCTATCCTCTCTGGGTACATACCTCTGGGCTCCTCGCTTTCGGTGGCGGCAGAGACAGTGTTGAAATGCTTGTCCACTGACTGCCTCAGACTTTTCAACAAACTCTGAGATATTAAACAGTCAGTTTACCTTGAACGGCCGTCCATAATCGCACCCACTGAGACCTGACTCACACCAGATGTCTCTGACGCGGAGATCTCGATATACGGCTACTCCATTTTTTGAGCTGACTCAGAACCAGGGAGGTTGATGGGATTGCTCTGTACACACATGCGGCCTTGCCCATCCCGATTGTCCTCTCTGACACCAACCCTGCACCATTTTGTGATGCACTGTGGATTCAAATCCCGCTGCAAGTGTCCGATTCCCTTCTTTCTGGTGTGTTCTAACATTGCCACTCGAGTCCCCCGGAAGATGACCAATTCCTCATACGAAACCTTGAGCAACTCTCCTCCAGCTACCACTTCACTCATCTCTTGCTGGTAGGTGACTTCAACGCTCCAAAGGCCTCCTGGATGGAGCTCCATCGCGTCGGATCAAGTGGACCTTTTTCAGCGGCGTTGACCAAAGCCGTTCAACAGAGGGCTTGGACTCAACATGTCGTTGCACCCACCAGATAACGCGCAGACCAACAACCATCCCTCTTCGATTTGGTCATCACCAACGAAAGACACCGTCAATCAGGTGACAATTAAAACTCCGCTGGGACATAGTGACCACTGTCTGCTGACCTTTGATTTCATCTGCTACTGGGCCAGAAGTCCCGAACCTCAAAGGTGGGTTTGAAACTTTAGCCGTGCAGACTTTTCAGGAATGCGCATCTTTCTCGAACACGCTAAAATGGGTCCAGCGTCAGTAGAAAACTTATGCTGGATCATTGTCCAGAAAGTTCACGAGGCTGACGCGATGTTCGTTCCAAGAAAACCAGCACGCAGCCAGATGAGCCGTAAGCTACCGAAAAGGATTCGGTGACTTCTGGAAAAGAGGTCTCAACTATTTTTCAAAAGGTTGACTACAGGAGACATAGAAGGCGAGCTGGCATTTCGTAAAATGCGGAACCGCTGTAAGTCAGAAATCCGCCGATGGAACATACGAAAACAAGTCACCATTCTGGAGGTCGCCGCAGAAACAAGCCATCCGCGTTCTCCTTGAGGGACAGGAGCGGGCAACACACGAGTGACCCAATAGTGGTATCTGAGGTCTACAGAGAAAATTTTATGCAGGCCTATATCCAGCCCCACCGTTCTCCTCACATCCAACCTTGTCAAGGCGTAACTACGAACGGCCTCCAACCGATTTGGTCTTCACATTGAAGGACGTTCGTCAACTCTTTCACAAGATCAACCCGTTCTGCGCGTTGGGGCCCGACGAAGTCCATCTAATGATCCTGAAGGAAACGTCGTACACACTGGCAAATCATTTCTACCTGGTGTTTCGTCAGTCGCTTGACGAAGGCCACCTTTCCTCCTCTTGGAAGGAAGCGATTGTCACACCAATCTACAAAACTGGTGACCGACTACAGGCCTATAAGCCTCACTAGCGTGCCATGCAAGGTGATGGAACGCACTCTGAACTTAAACAGCAGTGCTACACCCTTTTTTCGCTTGTGCCTTTAAGCTGCACGAAAGCCGCTGAAAGACAAGAACAAAACCGACCCGGGAAACTTGGGCAAAAGCCTCTATCCTGCGTATCAATCCGTGAATCCGTGAAACAAACCGGAACACTGTAATATTTCGAACCTCGTGCGCCACATTTCGACACTGGAAAACTCAAAGCTCTTCCACCCGATCGCTTGTGTTGTTGAAAGTGGTTCATTAGATGGGCAAACAATTCTTGAAGCCAAGTTGTTTAAACTAGTAAACACCTTGATCAATGACGGTGTTCGTTGTGTGGGATTTTGAGTGAGCGTCATAGTCCATGAGTATGTTCAAAATGGAAATACTCACCCGCCGCTAAAACAGAAATGAAAACCTTAACAGATATCGTAGGATGTTTTATTTTTTTGGTATAACATGTTGACAGCTAAAATCATCCAAGGGGGACACACCGTCCGTCATTACCGACATCATTCTCCAACAGGAGGGTCTGCGGCATGTTCCTGACTTATCGGATGTAAGTTTCGCTATGTTTGGTCATACGTGTGCAAAGCTCCATTGTAATCTCCGTATACAACGCCATTTACTTTCAAATTCAAAAGTTCTAATAACTTAAGTTATTATAACGGTGCCTATAGGCACCAATTGCTGCCTTTATGGCGTTAACCTGAGTCAAGTTGAAATTACCGCACATCCAAATGGATGACGGTCAGATTTAAAATTCTCACCGACGCGAGCGCACCCATGGGTGGGGATTTCAAGTCGGACAGTCATCCATCTGGACGTGCGGAAATTTCAACTTAAGTTGACACCATGCCAAAATAGGCAGCGAGCTATTAGAACCCCTATGCGTCGAACCTTTCGAGCATTATGAACTCCACCTGGCGCAAGCTCGCCCTCTGGGTCTGTAATTTTTCTCGACCAGTTGGAGCAAATGCATTTGATCCAACTGGTTAACATGTTAACTTCCCACTGATCGTAGGACTTTGTTGGACTGTTAGAAACCAATGTGACTTATGGCGCTTCGACCAATAATTTTTTTCGGGTGCCATGGCTCCATGTTTACCAGATTGTCATGTGCGACTTTATCGCTAGCCGAAGCATCCCACCAGATATCAGATCAGCGCCAATTAGGGATCTTGTTATCTTGAGCAGTCAAACGATTTGCTTCAAATTCGGCTTGATGCTGGCCGTCGGTCACTAGAATAGCTGATGTTTTTCAGCGATAATTATAAGTTTTTTACGGACATTATTCAAACGGCATTTCAACTTTACTTCAAAAATACCAACCAATGGCTTCGGGAATAAAAGGATAGTCGAATATCCATCGACCGATTGGGTGAAAAATACTGGCGTACGCAATGGCAAATCCCCGGATTAGCGCAGAATTGAATCATTCGTTCAATTCCATTGTTGACTAACCGAATGCCTGCCTGTCCCTTGGAATGACTGCAACAGTTGATACACAGGGCCTGGTTGCCACAGATCCGCACGCGTGCAAGCGTCCGTCAGTCAACTGGTGGGATAGCCTGCAGCCAGTACAGTTTTTTGGCAACAGAACATGGTGAATAAGTGATCTCAGCAAACCCACTGAATAACCCGCTCACCTGGATTAGTAGTGCTGTTTATCGGTCATTTTCAAAAACTGACAGAATGCGTACGTAGATCATGATAGTTCAGCAAGTTTATGCAATCGTACCGGAGGTATAATCTACTTCACTTCTCCTTCGGGTCACGATGCTTCACGTTTGGGTAGTTGTGATTATGCTTCAAGGTAGATCCATATTAGTGGGGGTTACGATACCTAGAAATTGACCAGTCCATGCGGTTAAGGCCATCGGAAAAGATATCTGAACTCGGTGACTTTTGACCCCGTTTCCAAAGGAAAGTACTATTTGTATGAAGCTTCAAGCCTTATCTAGGGAAATGTTAACTTTCATGCAGCTGGTCTTTTACTTAATACCTTGCAAATATTCAATCATTTGCTGTAAGAGGAATCCAAAGCAAAACGGCTAGGAGTCTGTAACCCAGTTTAGTCATATTCTCCTACATGGTAGCAACCAACAAAAGTTGGATTATGATCATCATCATCGACAGCATGACTTCAGTGTTCAACACTGTTGCTTTGCTGCTGTACTATCATGATTTATTTAAAAGCCATATTGTGAAGAAAAAAATATAAAAGTGGACGGGAGAGTACGAGGACATAAGTATGTGTTTGAGGCAGATGTGGTGATTAACACATGGTGTAGTTTTGGGTAGTTGATCAACAGCCCGAAGAGATAATTGGCCACACAACGGGAAACTAAACTATCCATTACCTTTTAGAAGAAAATTAAAGAGCGTTAGATGGACCTTTGTATCACCGTCCACTGGTGAGAAATAACAAGGTCTCATTCCCTTAGGTATTGGGGTTTTTGAAAACCCTAATAGTCTCCGGGTAATTCTGGTTTTGAGACCCTAACAGTGTACCATTATCCAAGCTGTATAATCCCAATCCGAATATATCGGTGTTATTGATTTTTTCACGTTTTTCTTCCTACAACGCAGCTCAAACACCTGCGACTCTTGGACGTATCCTGCAATCGCCTAACCCAACTCAAATTTCTCTCAGACAATAAGGTGAGGCTAATGACAGTATTAGTTACAGGCTCAAAGTTAATTGAGACCTTACTAGTTTACGACAATCAACTGAGAGAACTAAACGATATAGCAAAGTAAGAAACGTTCAGTTTTACACGAAGCTCAGCTTGCCGAATCTCAAAATATTGCACGCGCAGTACAACATGATCCAACGGATAGATTCCTGCTTCTCAAACTTGGTGAACCTAACGGATGTTCGGCTGGATGCGAACAAGATTGAGAGTATTTCCCCTGAAACGTTTGCACGTTGCAAGTTGTTGACTGACTTGGATCTTAGTTATAACTTGTTAGAGAGTATTGAAGTAAGTGTGAATGCCGTTTCAGCGACTACTAATCATATTTTCAGTTTGTGCGTTCAATAAGAAAATTAACCTATGTGTCATTGGGTCATAACAAAATCAGATCACTTGTTCCACTAGCACAATGTGACTCAGTAAGTCAAGAGAAAGTTCTTATTCCTGATTTGGCGTTTAGTTACTGGATGCGGATGTCAGCGATAACCTGATTACAGACCATGCCTTTGGAGTAGAAGGATACCCAGTTATCCAACGATTGAACCTAGCAAACAATCAAATCCGGCAAATGAACGATTTTGAACCCATTCGGTAACCATAACATCATGCATGAGGTTATGCGAGACTCAGGAGTTTAACGTCACTGAATATCAGCAATAATCTGTTGCAGAAACCTCCAATCTTTCACAAGAGTTTTCCAAATTTGGAGACACTAGAAATGACCGGAAACCCACTGTTTATCAACGATGACTTGTTGGTAAGTAAACGCTTTCCTTGGCTTGGGTGACATCCACCAAACGAATTACTAAAAATTTCTACATGATTTCTCCCCGCAAGATAACATAATGATAGCACAAAAGATCCAATACTCCAAGTGCAGAAGCTGGCCGTGGTGGCCGAGAAATCGGCCACAAAGTTCCGGAGAATCCACACGAAGATTTCAGACTAACTGACACCAATAACGCAGGGGATAACTTTGAAATTAGTTTCTAGCTGCAGTTAGAGGGGAACAAGTCTGACGCAAAGAAGAAAGGTTCTTGTTATCTGCCATCATAGCAGCATTTATTTCAGGCAAACAATTCATTGGAAAGGCCAAGAAGCTCGCCTATTCTTATGGGTGCATTTTTGCTGGATGACAACATGGCTGTCAATATACCTCGCGCATTCCGGTTTTGTCCCTCTCAGTGGCGCAACCCTTTGCGTGGAAGATGCTTTTGCACTGTATTTAGTTCACGTTATTGCGTTGGTTTATAGACTTCAAGACAGCTAAGTAGTTAAGACGCAAACTTACTGACCGAAGGTTCGTAGTTTGAACTAAGCTCTGGCATCTCGACTACTCCTCCCTGGCAACCTGGCAGCATTTCAGCCCCTATCTCCCCTTGTGTGTGGCAGAGAGGCATCAGGAGGTTTACCCGCAAAGAAATGGCAAGAGTTATGAAGCCTATATCGACCCCTACTGCTTGGATCATGGCCATAGCAAATGAGCGAATCCAAACGTCACTTGAAATAACATAATGTTTTTTATTTGTGACCAATATTGATAAACTTCTTTATCTGTTAACAGGAAAATAGGTGGCTATATTTGTTATCGGAGATGTAAAACCAGAGTTAAGCGGGTGACGGCCGAGTAGGGCTTGTTTTATTCACCTAGGTTTGAATGTCCCCGGCAGCTTCGAACGCGGCGAACGATTTCTTCTATCTTATATGAATTGATGACAATAAACCAAGATCAGCAGTGAACTTATCGCCAAGGTGAAGTATCTAACAAGAACTCCGAGGATGACCGCATCCTCCGTTAAACTATTAACCAGTTATGGCAAGTTATTTAAAATTAACTCATTGTTAAATGAGCAATAATGGTGTAACTGAGAAACATAAATAACCTAGCCACTTTTGATGGATCAAATAATAGCCTTCGATGACCTTTGAGATTTGGCTTTTCGGTTTCTCATAAACAAGGTTTCTTTGCGCACCTCATCGGTGTACATGATTCTGTCTAATTTGGTACGACGGGATTGTACATTTTAATCCAGTCGGACTTTACCATGCTTTGAAGTTAACTATTTAGTAAGCGTTAACTTCGGTCTGCATTCCTACTATGTTTCCTGTACCATTCAATCTAATAACTGATATCTTTCACTATATAGGACGATTTGGCCCAGTGTGAAATGCTGCGTGAGTTGACATTGGACGACAACACTGAATCCACTAATTTCAGCAAGCTGCAAGAGCTAGTGTCAGAACGGGTGCCGCAGTTGTTTCGAATGAACAATGTAGGTTTCGGTTTTCTGTTTTCATGTCCATGCCTAGGCACCCCAAGTGTTTGTCAGATTCACTTCATGCGGATGACACGTTACTAATGAAACCAAAATACCCACATTGTCGAATTCATCAAGGCTAAAAGCATCCATGCGTAGGACTTATTTGTCTGTAGTCAGGCGTATCACGTGAGGTAAGCCAGTAACTGGTGAATATCCCCAATGCCTGTTCTGGAGAAGTTATTTCTACATCCTTCGTCGCAAAGTTCCTGCAGTAGCTCACAGCTAAGCCAATCCATTTCAGTTTTAACATCAAATGATGACGTTCTGAGTAATCGCATCAAGAGCAATGAACTGTGAGAGCTGAGGACCTTCCCAAACATCGCTCAGGCCGAATCATCGGGTTCGTTTGAGGTGCTCCGGGCTAAAGTATAGACCATCAAAGCCTGGACAATAAGACAGTGAGCTGATGTTGGGCCTAGCAACTGATCGAAAGAGAAAGCTTGAGGGCCAGGAATTATCGGGGTTTTGTATAGGCCCTAAACTGTAGTGAAGGACTAGAAATTCTGACTAATGTGACTGTCAGTGTTAGCCTAACATAGGAGCGTAAGTACAGCGATATAGATATCTCCCTCGTTTTGCAGATGAGATATGCACCACATCCGACTGTTGTCAGTGTCTCAGCTTTCTGACTGTGGGGGATAATTTGCCAGAGGTCGTGGTCAACTTCTGTGGGATCAAAGTTTCGGGATTACTAAAACAGCTTATTCTAACCAATCTTCACTCCTCAGTAAAACGATCCTGGTTTCGAAAACTGATTCGTGTTACGCAAAGCAGCATAACTTCACGATACCTGGCAGCACTACCTGCACCCGAACTTAAATAGTTTGTCCAATTTTTATCAGTACTTCTAACTAATAGCTTCTGCTTCATGGGTTGCTATGACCGTCCATTTATTTGAGGCCAAAATGGACGATAGCGGAAAGGCAACACTTGGAGTTGTAACGAATTCATCTGAAGAGGGAATAGCATTTGGAGTGAGACGCATCTTTAAAGCGTTGGGTAATACTGCTACATCCCTATTATCTATTATTCCTGTGCAGTGCCATTATTTTATTCCCCACCCCTAAAACATTTCTATCAAGTTCGGGGAGAGAAACGGCTCATCGATTTCGGTGACATTTCTTGTAAGAAGCCGTGGTCACATTGCTGTGTGAGGATGGGTGAGTGGTGGTTCACATTCCCATTTAGCTGTTGACCAGCCATTACTAACTGGACGTTAAAGTCTCAAACTCCTGTTGAAAGATTGTGGTTAGGAACTTCAATCAAGATTTGCTACTGGTGGTTCCTGATGACGCTAATCCGGGATTGAACATCTGTACGAATTGACCGGAAGGGGACAAAATTGAAATATGGACCGAGCGATTGCCTGCTAATCAGCTGGGTAAGAGGCGTGCATGTTCAGGTGCCCGAGTAAACACAGTAGCTACACTGCGACAATAGGTGGTGTAAACATTATACACTGTGTGGTAAATTGACCTATAGTAGACCGGACCCTAAGCTAAAGGAGCTCTTTGTCATCCGCAACCCCGGACTCAAACTGGTACCTAAATACAAGAATTTCGTAAGTGTGCCATTGGAATATTTACGATGTTTCCAACTGGGTGCCGAACAGTAATGCTTCCCGACTGCAGATCTACGATAACAATGTCATACGTTTCATACGACTCTACTCTCTATTGTGGCACAGCACACCTCCATAATTATGTAACTCGCAAACTCTTTGGCTTTTCCGCTCATCGGCACTTTTTTGTAAGCAGACATTAATTGTTTTGTTTTTAGACAGACCTCAGAAAGCGGTCGTCCAGAAATACCGGTGGAATGGAACAATGTTATGAGCACAAACGTAAGCTCGTCCGTATCATCATATGTTAGATTTTCCTTGTCAGTATGTTCAGCCCGGCTTTAGAGCTGATTAACGAGAGATAAAACGTTAGCCAGTGAATGTGAATTCAGTCTGCAGATGCATCCAAGATTCGGATTGCATGAAGACTGTGAGTTATGATCAGATGCACAGATATACAAAAATCTTCCCCAAAAGAGATAACCATATCAACGACGGTCGCCTCACTCACATTCACTCGAAATTGGTAATCTTTAAAAGAGCATTCCTGGACTCCAAACGGACAGCACTCTAGATATCCTCAAAGAGTGATCCCCTTCCCCAAGGCAAAGATTAAGTCGCAGAATTAGTGTTTTGGGTTTTCCTACGCTAAGACACTAAGTTTTCAGATGACGACTGGCAGCATGCATAGGTTTGTATCCAACGTGCCTGAGATTTCCAAATATGATCTTCAACCACGTGAGCCTAAACACTACAATACAAATAGACTCCACTGTGAAGAGGTTACTGCAATGAATGGGTCACAGAGACGACACAACGAAAAAGACGTCCACTTTCAACCAGGTAATGGAGTTTTCTATGAAGCATAATATAGGTCAAGCAGAAGATTACTTTTTACGCGTTCCAAAGCCGCCATTTTTTCCATTTTCTAGAGCAAGTGTATGACCTCATCGAGAGTCAGCTTGCTGCCTTGACAAGCATGACTGCCCCACTCCAGGCGTCGTTGGATAAAAGGTGAGCTGTGAAAATATAATAAGCCGTTTTCCAAGCACGATGGCGTCCTCCGCGGCTGGCGATTTTGAACACAGTGGACGGAAACTGACTGTGTTCCTCATTGAAAACGGTCAGCAGCCATCTTTTACAATGTATCCAGCTAAGCACAGATTGGATAGCATCCATAGTTGTGCTATTCTCTTTTGCTTTATTAGTTCACACTACCATGAATTCTGTTCTACGTTACTCCGACTGATTTCTTCGATGCAGTGCCCATCCATTCTGTCTATTTTAGCTTCGACGCTGTCAGTCAACTTTTTGCTAGAGTTGATGAAGAAATGGAGAAACGAACCAATCGCGCCCTGACCGAGTCAGTCAACACGGCCAGATCCAGCGTAAGGTATGTTCTCCAACAACACAATATGTGCTAACATATCGGACTGATTACCATGGGTGCTACTCTATTAAGACAAATAACGCAATGAAAGATGTCTGTGGCGGACAAAACCAAACCATAAGCATTAGTGGATCTAATTAAAAGAACTGGCTGGAAGACTTGGACTGAAGTAATGTTTCAAATTGTGGCCACAAGTGAATGCACTCTTGCCTACTGTACTGTAATACGTCATAATACCCGCAACTTTAATGAAATAACAAGAAAAAAAACATTTCGGGCAAATTATCAGGTTCACTATCCAGACGTGCAAACGCATCACCGGTCGGACTACGACCGGAGAGGCCACCAGTTCCGAGTGAATTAATACGTTTTACTAGCAGAAAACTGCGGAATAAGTAGCTGAACTAAAGTCGGTATTAAGAACTGGTTGAGTTCCACCAGTCCGCTGGCTAACGATGGTCCGTTCAACAAAAACTCCTTTAATTTGAGGTTGAAATGGTTATCGGTGCCGAAAATTTCAGAAATATCCACCATCGGGAAAGTTTAAAAAAGTCTTGTTGAACGCACTTCACCATGACGAGCCTGTCATTCTGGTACCACGCTAAACAAAATTCCATTCGTCCTTATCCGCCTAAAAGGAATAATCGTAGTGAAAAAAGTTGGACACAGAACCAGTTAATGAAAATAACGTTACAACCGCAGCTACAACTCAACCTCCAGACCTTTACTGCTCAAGCCAGATTCTTGGCAGGTGTCCTAAAACCCCTCAGCAGGAAATCTAGTACTTATGTTAATAAATCATATGACTTTTCCAACAAAGTAGCGGGTGGAACCAGATGTCGTTCATGCAGGTTTCGAAGTTAATTTGTTATACACAAATGTGCCAAGAGGGGACTCAGTAGAAATAACCAAGCGACTGCTACTAACAGATACCACCCTTTCAGAACGGACACAGCTTACGGTAGATAAAATAGTGGAAGGCATAAAAGCATGCCTGAATCTCACCCACTTCGTTTTTGACTCCGTGGTTTACCTCAAGAACAAGATCAATCAATGGCATCTCCAATATCCTCGGTTTTGGCAAATATTTTTGTGCAAAATTTTGAGCAGAACGCCAAAGTGGCTGGTTGCTGAGGTCGTGGAAATCGCTAGGTATCCAAGTGTATACAGGATAGAAGGTGTAAAACTGTCAAGCGTGTGGGGAGCGGTTTTAAATCAGCTGACGTGACACGTGCTGGTATGCGGTTATCAGAAAGAGGGGTGATCAACAGAAGTAGCTTAGATCTGAAGTGCACTTAATCTCACCAACCTCCCATCCCCATAACTAAATTGTCGTAAAGCCCACATACCCAAATGGCTCACCGAAATCTGTCAGTGGCACAGAAGGTGAATTATCAATTAAAAGATTTTGAATTGGAAGATTAAGGAACCAAACCAGATCAAAAATAATTTGAAATTCCCTCAACCCATCAACCGTAAGCTTTAGGCAGCTTTACTTTGATTGATAATCAATACTAAAGTATTGTGCTAATCTGAAGAGATCTTACTGATTGCTTTCCTCTCTGCCTTAAAACCTGGTCAAATTGGCGGCCTGCTCACTTGATCTGATGAAGTTTGTCAAAAGCAAAACTTTGACCAGTTAAAAAAATTGCGACTGTTTTCCGAACCATTCTGAAACAATCTGCAGTTCAAACGATGCGCCTAAGTTGCGTTTGTCATTTGTTCGAGAAATTGGCGGTTGTACTGCCGTCCAACACCCACTTACTTGATGTGAACTAAAGTGGATCCATAAGCTAATCAGCTGTCAGTAGCGTGAGGTGGAATTACGCATTCGCACCTCAGAATTTTCTCACATGCTGACATTTCTGGACAAGCGTGAGACGAGTATGCAACATCCCCATTTTTCACAACTAGGTGGAAGTGAAGCTTAACACTCACTAAGGCAATGTGTTATTTCTGGATCTTTTTAGCGGATGGTATCGCGATATTAAAGTATGCAAAAGATGCGTGGTCTGTATTATCTTCGCCACCAGTAACGCCCAAACAAACCACACACGGATCGAGTAGACCCAAACAAACCTCTTTCTAAGCTGGCTTGTTATACACGTCAAGACAAGATGTGATAAGATTTTGGCGGCTAGTGCCACTTATTGAACAGGATACCAGTTTTATCTGAGACTACCTATCCAGGCCAGATGGCCAATGAAGTATTTTCCAAACTGAGCTATCTTGTTAATACCTCTGTCCGATCTATCGTGGACAGCCCATGTCATTTCGGTCTAATACTAATTGCACGCAACTACACGGTGGTTTGGAACTCGCTGGCATTATATATACATATATATATA
>SJOL01006176.1:150966-187699 GCA_004794785.1 Opisthorchis felineus
CCCTTACATAGGGCTACCGGAAAGTGAGGATAATTTTAATCGGTCTCATGAGTGTTTTTAGACGGATAATCATTGCACGAATTCACTAGAAACAGCGAATTTGTCCCCATGCACTAGGATTTCCTCATTAGAACTTCGTGTCAATGAATCCTAATATAGTCCTGCTTTTCGAATGATATTCATAAATCGATTCGGTTTTGAATGTTTTCCTAAATTGATTCCTTACACGTTTCGCACTCCACAGGAACAAAATTCAGGACGCCTTGGGATTCGCAGCGTCGGAGAACAAACAAGACGAAAATTGAATGCAATGTAGTCTGGAATATATTTAACGCCTCAGAATAGGTAGTTTTCGTGTCTGTACAATCAAGCAAAATAGAAAAAGTAACGGGCTGGTTATCATTTGGTGCAGTAAATGGACACCGAGGTCTAGAGTTAGACTAATATTAGTGGTAATAATAGTAATCGTTCAGCCGTGATACCATTACGGTACCTAGCAGGCATGTCACCCGAAGAAAGCACGAGGACCTAGATAATGCCAGGTTGCCCAAGCCTAGACAGAAGCAGTCGGGATGCAGAGGCTGGGTTCGAACCATGGACCGCCCGGTTAGTACGTTCGCATCCTAACCATTGGGATATCCCGAGCTGTCAGACATTTCTTACGAATGGCTGATTTTAGGCGATATCATGAGAAAAAACATTACCTGGTTAGTTTGTGGTTGACAGGGATGTTTCAAACCAAAAGAGGGCTGCTGCCTATACTTGTGAACACAACTGGTTTGCGCGAAATCCGGTTAGCTACTACGTATGAGTATGAGATGAATCGCCAGAGTAATAAGAACAGTATCCAAAACGGGGTGGATTTTGGATAGCTACTCGTCCATCTGAGGATGATCACACTGGAATGGACACAACTCTGACATTGCTCCTTCTTCCCACCTGTTGCATCCATCATTAGAACTCAGAGTTCCTTGACATGTGATTTCACACATCCTCGAGCTCGTGATCCCTCCTTATACCATTGCTTCCACCGTAAAAGTGGTATTTATGCTCCCACGCATTCCGCCCCCTTTCTGTCAGTGACTTTCCACAATCCCACACTCGACTACTGATTACCCAAAATAGAAAATACATACGCTGTGAATAGCTGGTCCCCAATAGTGATGAATCTATTTGATTTTGCTTCCTACTGAATTTCACTCACGAATATACAACTCGGCTCCACTGCTGAACTTTATACGCTCGGTGATTTCGATATCCACAACTCTGTCAAACTTTATCCTTTCACACGGACACAGCCAGCCGTGAGAGATATTTTTTTTACTACCACCGCTTATTCCAAATAACCTCTTCTGCCCACATTCCGGATCGCGTGTGTTGCGCGCTACAGATTCCGCATCTCGTCCGGACTAAGTTCAGCCCATCAAATCCATAATCCGTTCCCATGACCTCTTCTATTCGCCGTGTTGTTATTTGTCCGCACTTCACTGTCCATCGCACACTCCATCTCGTCATTTTTGCGCTATTTGTCTACTGATTTGCATGACATGCGATAATTAATAGGCTCCTATCCCTGGGATTGCGACATCACCAAGAATCTTACGACATTCGCTGAGGATGCAGTTCTTAACGGGGGAAATGCGCCAATTTTTCCCACACTCGTCAGACGCATTAATTGAGTGGTGCAGCTATGCGTGCCCTCGTTTTCTTAAAAAAGGAATCCGCATCTTTTCCGGAATGCGTCGTCGCTCACAACATGTGTACTGTCATCAACGAAAAGGTGGAGGATACGTTAATCAGTCGAAAGGCCCATCATCTCTCCGCAGGAAGCCGAACATTTCGGAATGTTGCAAAACTGTATTTGATACTTACATCCCTCTGCTTCCTGAATCCAGTGAATTTGTTAGCTCGTACCCCAGCCCAAGAGAAAACCGAGAAAGTTGACAGGCTTGAGGCACAAAATTTCATCGCATCTCCGCTGACATTCTGACCCAATCCATGACTCTGACCAATTTCCCACTGCCCGCCATTTCACCCGGGGATGTCTGCTGTCCCTAAACATCTGTAAGTCTCTTAGTCCTCCGTCTTTGTTCAGTACTTGTGCTCCAGAACTTGCTCGTCATCATTCGGAGTAGTCCTTCTAGACGGAAGAGATCAGCCAAGGTTGCTTTCTGCCCAGTTTCTATTGCCCTTAGTTCGTCCAAATTTCTGGAGTCATGTTTGGATAAACCAACTCTACGGGATCTGCAAAATGATGGCTTTCTGAAGGAGCATCATTCTGGGTGCCAGCGGTTTACCGGCGACCTGCTGGTGTAAGTTTCGCGCGTGTGGTCCTCCATCCCAGATTAGTTTATTTAAACCGAACTGGCAAGCATTGACGTCTTGAAGGTATTCGACCCAGTGTGATACGAAAACCCGATTGCCATATTACCAATGTGGGAACTGCACCCCGACTTGGCGAACTGGATTGGAAACTTTCTGATTAGAAACGAGCATGACTTGAGAGTGATCCATCTCAGATGAAAGTCAACACGTGCTCTCCAAGTTTCTGTCCTTCCCCCAACATTGTTCCTCCTGCTCATCAACGATGGCCCGTCCGGTTCGTGGGTGCATCAACGCACGCGATGCAACCGCCGACATTTATACACTTCCGGAAGATCTCCTTAATCTCAGATTAATGACGGCGTGTAGTTAACCGTACACTGAACGACGATCTCATTAGCAGTGAGGCCCGGGACTCGACGAACCCTACCAAATCCACCCGTCTTCTCTCCCCCACTAATTATTACTGATTCCAAGCCAATCCATCAGTCAACCAACTGCTCATTTGTGGGTCTTTCCTTCCAATTGGATTGTGGATTGATGTTAGTTGCCAGCTGGCCCTCCAGAAAACTTAGCCTCCACTTTGTATTCGTAAATATTCATCTCAACCTCCGCTCTCCGCAAAAAACGCGTCTTTGCAATTCCCCTCCACTTTCTGCTTTACTTACCTCTTATAATCTTCGAATTTTTAAAACTAAGGTTAACATTCCACTGTCCTGACAGTTGTGCTTTATTCGTATGCTTTCATTCTCGACGCTCTTAAGCTTATTTTTATATTTCACGGTTTCACGCTTTTAACCAGTTCAGTGTTCATCGTTCTTGCAGAGGGTCTTGGAATGTGGGTCTCACCTCCCCAACAAACCACTTGAGTAACAAAATAGGTTGGACGTTTGGCCAACGGCTGAATTAATTGGAGTAATATGAAAGGGATTTCATTTTATTTACCGTTCACTCTTACGGCGGCGAAGCATCAGTGTTGAACACAGATGTCATGCTGTCGATGATGATGACTGTTCACTCCTGTATTCAAACTTTTTTGTCTAGGAGGAATGGGCTGATGGGAGGTAGGTGCGGCGGGGTACCTGTATATGCACAAAAAGGCCTAATACTGGAGACGGAAATCTAGTTAGCTGCTGTAACTCCCTGGTGTGCCAATGAGGCAAACTCGTCAATGAAAGTCAGCACACGGATTTTCGAATAACGCCGTATTCGGGGCCGCTGCGAGTCGAATCCAGTGGTTGACTGAGACGATAAATCATCTACATTGTCTTTTGAGTTGCCGGAAGCTTCCATACGAACTTCATGTGGATGCCACAACGAAGCACTGGCTTACCTAGTATCGATGTCCAAATCACCAGTAGTCCTCGGAGATAAGAGTCTCGCACTCATCCGATAACGGATTAAGCAACGCTGATGTTTTTTATACCATTGCATTCTCCTTTTGATAATGATTTTCCCTATTAGTCGCAAAAGGGGACATTGTGGAGCCAAGGAATGGAGTAGTTGTTTGAGTTCACGATACTAGCCTCATTTGGAATATAAAGTCACTGAGACTAAACCCATTCCAAAATCCACACTACTACTCTGGAACGATTTTGTTCGAAGTGCTTGATCCGTTCACCAGAACGGCAGCGAGGGCTACACATGATGCTGACACTGCGTGACTGCTCATCTTATGTCACCTTTCCAGCCTACGCAATATGGACGCTATTCTGGTATCCACAGAGTCTTGTGAAACCTGTCAGTTTCCCATGGATCAAGTAGCGGACATTTTTCCAGTCGTTGCCTACTACTTAACAGGTAATACGTGATATCCCGAAACCCTACCATTTGCGTTTAGAGAGCAGGGACATTCAGGCTAATTTGCAAATGAGTGTACACCTCATAGCAAGTACAACCTGCTGCCCACTTAAGAGGACAGACTGGTAGAAGCACGGGGCCTGATGGGCGTCAGGAGGGGAGAAGCGGGAGGCGGTGTGCCGGAGAGTGTTCGCCAGCCTCATGAGGACTGTTGTGACAATATACTCCATATGATTCTTCTGTGTATGTTGCGGCCTTTCAAACCCATGTAGCTAGTATACATGCACATCTGGAGAGCTTTGAATCTTCGTATCTTGTAGTGGTTGGACATACCGGGTGTTGGGTTCAAACACTGTTCAGAGCCCAAAAATTCTTTATGGAGTCGGATAATTTCACTTGGATTAGTCTGATACCCATTCTTCACCTTGAGTACGCGTTTTGTGGGGTTTATTAGTATGCTTCGACATTCCTGTTGGACGAATGCGAATGGGAACTCCACTCAATAGTTGTTCAAATAGGTTAGAGTCCTTCCTGTCCATCACAACTTCGGAAAACGAAAGCGAATTCGGTCGTATGAAACCGGTGATGCATGATGATGGGCAGCAAATCTCGTGTAACTGTCAGGCGTAACAACGCAATCGTATAGAAAAGCGGGTCCTTACAAACAGGGATTATTGCACGAGCATTAGTATTTTCTTCCCAGAATACAACTTGGGTTTTGTAGGTGCAAAACGTGAGTTGACCATCTAGCCTAATGTCTTGACACAGTCCACATGGGTTAGCTAGCTAGATTTCTGACGATGTATGATGCTCAAAGATGCATGATCAGTCTGTTTTTTTAACCATTTGGCAGCTACCAGCCACTTCCATGAGATGCCCTTTTCCAATAAGGTTTAGTGTGGTTTACCATAAGATGAATGAGCCGGCGATGGGTTCACGAATTACGTATTGGAGTACGTAATGGTGTTTCGTTGGAAACAATGCAAATTCTCCAGCGGGTAGTGTATTAGGTATTTCATAAAAATATTCACAATTTCAAATCCGGTGAAACAAGAATTATACAGAGGCACCGAGGAATCCCTGGTAGAAATCAGGTTGTCGTTCTGGTATTTTTCTGGTAAAAATCTTTCGCGAGGTGCTGAGCAAGACTGGTGAGCGTAGGGCTAGGCGTTGATGGACCCGGTTGATTTGAATTCAGTTCATCCTCGTCTAGGCCCCGTTTGACAAGGTTGAACCAAAACTCGCTCGTGCGTTCCCAGTAGGCAATGTATGTTTCATTGGGCTCCAGAATGGGGGCTTCCTCAACCAGCTCTAGATGTGACGGAGGGGACAATAAGACTTAATCCTAATAACAAACAGCACATTTTTCAATGACACACTAACTAAGCCGACCAGGCAGAGTTACTACATCTAACCGTCTTTAGTTCGGTTCGTGTAAACTATCACAACGGGGATAAAATAATGAACCATTCAATTCAATTGACAGGTCGATTATCTACGAAAACCGGGGACAACAGTACCAGTTATTAAATAAATAAGCAACTACGGCCTTATCCGACAATCAATGTATAACACAATAGTAAACCGGACTGTGAGAAGCGTATGAGTGTTCGGCCTGGTTAGGAATGTGTAACTGAGCCACCAACCTGCTACTTGGTTAGCGTCAGCCAATGTTTGCAACCAAATTGCTTCCCGTAGGGGGAAGTTGCACCATAAACGTCAAAAAGTACGTGGGTTATTCGTCAAACGTCTGGAGTCAAAATCCTATGGGACTATCGGGCGTGGATAAAGAAACCACGCCGAATCATGGGGCATCCTCCGGAATTAGCATTCAAATCAATCACACAGTAGTTAGCTGTTGCTGATGACTGTGTTGCAAAGACTCTCGACCATTCTGGCGCACTTTTGCCATACCCATTGTGGATGGATATACCCATCGGCTGATGATATTACCATGCGCCTTGTATTTGTTCCCACAATGGCTTTCACACAGCCTCATACTGCGGTCCGTTGGAGGGAAAGACCGTCGATTCCCTGAACGACATTCAGCAGTTCATAAACAACAAAATACGGCTTAGCTCGACAAATGAAACCAGGGAGGTTCTTGGATTAGCGGCATGAGTGTGGGACAGCTATTCTACTTAACTGGACAGAAAGTGACTTTGTCGCCCTGTTCATTTAACATACACACTCGGAAGGTGTAGTAAACTGTCAAGACACTGATTGGTGGAGCATACAAGTGGTGTATAGCCCTTAAATCAGTCAACAGAACGTATATTTTTTCAACCGATGCAAGTAGCGTGTGTATTCAAATGGAGTGGTTATAGTTCAGACCATCGGCCGACAGCACGTGTGAACTAAATACGACTCTGTGACTTTGCCTTGTCCACTTTTTGTATTAAGTCTCATAGGCGGGAAGGGTTCACCTATCATAGCATCGTCGAGCTCGACCCGACAGGCGTTACAGGCTGGGAGTGAGCCTTCCATGGCCGTAATATTAGCGAAGTTGAAGAACAAAGGTGAAGGACGACAGAAGTGCATGGCTGTTAGAGAAGTCACAGAGTGTGCGCAGTGACATCAGGAGTCACAAAGCTATATCTTACTGCCTACATCATCCAGTTAGAAAACCCCCCACAGCAAAGCATGGTTTGAGTTACTGGCTCCGACCTGACTTCATCAAGAAAATTCCTGGACTTTGCAAACAGGAGTGGAAAAACACTATATCTTCCCATTATCTTGCAGGTCAAATTTGGGGTACCTGGTAAAACAACCCCTCCTCTTACAGATATTCGCTTATAGACCGACACACATCGATGCTAGGTTATACTCTACGTTGCAGAGTCAATTCGTCATCGATGGGATACCAGTCTACTTACGAAACCACTTGGACAACATCGGAATTTTTTTTAAAATTAACAACTCGCAAACCTTGCAATGTGGTTACGCAAAAAATGCGTTATTTGGAAGGTTGAGCTTTTATTTAGTTCCTCTATTAGTAGAAGACTTACTGGGGTAGCAACTCAACAAATTTTGAATTTCAAAATCAACCATGCCGTCCATTCACAAGTGACAGATGATGGTCAAATAGCACGCCCACAACAGATTATATTAAGTCAGTTGGGTTGACGTACATCGCTAGGTTCACTGAATGGGCGCTTCCCGTCCCGTACGAATATTTTAGCTCAACCTTGTAGAGGATACCGTGGTATTCACCATGAAAAGTGGTAGGGAGGTAATTTGTCTCACTATGCACTATTTTCAAGTACGATTGCTTTTGAAACGTATAGTAGGGGACGAGCATAAGGATTGCGCGACCAAAGTAGAAATACGGGAAAATACCTTCATCGTCATCATCATCATCCGATGTGCTATCCTCAGCGCTGTCGACATTCATTTCATGTGCATCTTCTTCGTCATCGTTCTCATCCAAATCACTTCCATACCACTCCTGGAATGAGAAGCAAGGATTTCAGGTATTGAATCACCATAATTCACAACTATGCTTCGAAAGATTGTTACAGTCGTTTCATCCCACCATGGAATGGTGCCAGTGTCGATTGACCGCTTGTGGACATTTTGATAAACGGCATTTACCCCACTGGGGGGAATGTCACCTAACTGGGTCACAAAAATTCAGTACGAGAAAAATACTGTGGTGTTACAGTATGGGAAGCACCCACAAGTACACACTGAGTTTCAATGATAGCAACTTATCCACCTGAAGGCAGCACGAAAAACGTGGAAAGCCTGTGGATGAATTTGCCACTACAACCAGTCACCTGCTACCGATATCGCCCACCACCTCCGAGGATCTGTTTTCATAAGCTAAACACCGAAAGCTTAGGCGTTAAACTTACTAGTCCGGGCTGGGCATGGTTGATGTCACATGGAAACTTGCAAGAGTAAGGGCCAAGGGGCTGAAAAGCCGGAAGTGCTAGCGCTCCCATAAGATTAGGTACGCTGGCTGCGATGTGAAAACAAAGTTGACCTCGAGTGTCCGAGAAATTAGTTGAAAATGTACCACATCATCGTCGTACAAATAGCTCCCGGACAACAGCAAAGCTCGAGTTCCGCTCGTACCGACGCAGTCAGCAACAACGACAATTCTCAGTCGTATTGGGACCTCTGCTCCAGTTGCAATGAACGTGCCACGACTACTCCGACAGAACACGCTGAGCATACCAGAATTCTCATACCTACGCAGTTAAACAGATACGAACAGGATCACATCTTCAACCGTGATTAATCCGGTGCGTTTGGTATACGCTGGAAGAATTGCGGCAATATTCTCGTCTCGTAAGTCATAATACCTCAGTTGGGCCGGAAGGATGAACAGATAGTAAATATCCCTGATAGGCTTGAAGACGGGGATTTCCCACGGGACGACAGAACTGCTCATTTGAGTAATTTGGAGACAAATCTGGCAAACATTAATTGATACAACACAGTATTTCAATATAACATAACATAGTTCTGTCACACGAATAAATGAAGTAATTTGATATGTCAGTTAGCGATCAGTCTGTTTCTCTTACGACTTACTTATGAAAAAAGGTAATGGGAGTAGGCTACCAAGTCTGAATCATGTGATAACCGTTAACTCAAGGTCAAAGCTATTAATACTTCTTCAAAACATACTTGTTCCGCTTGTGTGCCAGGGTACAAACACTGCCACGAGGCCGGCCTATTTAAGTCTAAGGAGTAGAAGTCGTCCAGAGTGATTTTTCGATCACCCACTTCAAAAACGCCTCCGTATACGTACAGTATTGATCCCAGGACAACGAACCCTGCGCTGGAGCGGGCGGGTGGGAGGATTTGTTTGAATGTGTCAACTTTATTCGTCAATACATGATCACCGCTTCCGGTTGTATCCCTCGTTCCCAAGGTAAGGGTGAACACACTGTGAGCAAGTTGTGACGGCACGGCGGGAACCGAAGTCCCGTTGGGGGCAACGCTCAGCTCTAATGAATAGTTTGGGTTGTGAGAAAAAACACGGAATTCATGTTGCACAGTTCCATAGGCATTTGAAAACCATAACTGCAGTAACGAGGGAAGTGAACCCAGAAAGAACTAACGGGCTAGCTGAAATGCATGGGCCGGTCGATGCAACCGCCTAGCACTTATGCAGTTAGATGACACACCGAAATCTCATAAACCATAAAATAAGGGTAAGAAGCTCAACAACAAAAAACACGCCTGGAAGCACATGGCCCTTCTATCTGGGGAGCCGTCGCTCAAGGATCCATATAACACCAGAGAAAGAGATTTGAACTGCACCAAATTCCGTCTAAGTTCAATCAAGTCATTATGCTTACCAGACGCTCGGGGCAAAACACTGAAACGTCTAGCAGAAATATCCTGAATTCAAATCTCCCCACAGACTCGTGAGATGCACACCGCTGCTGATTCCCAACAACAACGGCTACTTCCAGCATAGGATGGTCTCAATTGCACTTCCCAAAGGAAAACTCAAAATCTCCCCACTGCCTGTAATTTAGACCCCGGAACAGTTGAGGGGTTCTAATAACAGAGAAACTCGAGTCCAGTAATTTGCCCGTTTGCCGTGAACCAACCGGCCCCCCAAAGGCCAGGATGGAAAATGGACTGAGCTGAGCTCAATCAATCGAAAAACCGCGTGAGTCAGAATGCACTCGTATTACATATCTTGAAAGTGGAAACTCTCAGTCGTCCTCATATACCACGAACTGCGCGACTACTGTTCTGCTGAGGGCCGATTTCCGACTACCTAGGTTGGACATCCCCTCCCCTCCAACCGTCATCATCATCGGTTACAAAACTTGTACAACAGTGAGCTAAAAAATCTCTCAATAACGGATGAAAAGAAGAGAAAAGCAAATGGTGGTAATAGTACCATGAAGATTTATTGACGTTACGCAGACTTCGTGTACGTCCATTTGAAAAAGTGGCGTGCGTAGGACTGCAGTCATGGGCTCGGATACAGGAGCGCCACTGGATACGCAACACGGGGCATATCTCTTAGGGTCAACAATATCGAGTTTCTCCATTCTTCTCCGCCAGCGACCGACTGTCCGGATAGCAACATTCAATTTCGATTACTGACTCGATAAATCCAGATGGTTGGGCTAAGATGTTATTCGTGGGAATCGGCCTATGGGCATATGGTTATACCATATTCGTCAAGAAAATTCCGTTCTCTGTCATCAACTGCACCCGCATCATTACAAACACTATCATTACTTACTTAGACAGGCAACCTGTGTTGGCGATAATGGACTGCTGAAACGACGACGTCATCCTGGGGATGCCACAGTGAGTTAGAGACATGTATGCGTGCAAACCATGCACTAGACACGTGCAAAGTAATTCAGTGCGAGCCTACCGATGAATTGAGAGCTGAGACTTATTGTGCTTCATTACCAGAATCGATCACTTCACGATTCACTCCTAGAAATCTTCGTATCCAGGGTCATTCAAAAGACTTTCGTTGTAAAAATACCGATAATAAAACTCACTCAAACTTGCACAAAAAAGACAAAACATCCATTGCTGGATATAGTAAACTAACCATTAAGAAAAGTACACTTAGTTAAGCTCAAGGCAAAGGGCACATAATCCTAATTTGCACATGAACTTTAACTTCAGATTACCTGGTTCCTTTTGTCCCGTTTCAATAGCCGCTGGTGTTTGTCTTGGAAGGACGTAGTTAAAAATGTGCCATTTGGCTTTGTCTAGTTCGAAGACGAACATATCGTTGTGGAAGTGTCCCAAAACGCATTCGCCGTCGTCAGTCTCAACGTCATGTACACCGCCAAAAAGCAAGGCGCTATTGGCAGCATGCAGGACACCTGCCATCGCAGTTCGGGGGGGCTTTGGACGTACACCAGATTGTCGTACAGAACAGCTGTTGGCTGCCAAACCATCTTCTTGATAAATAAGATAAATAAGATGGTGTGGAGAGCATGGCTGTGTCTATTTATGAGAATGCAGAACAGCACGAACAGAAGTAAGGTTGTACTGTGACTTACGAAATAAAACCGCCTGACGCCCTCTGAATAACAATCCAGTTTAATGAAGGAAGCTTTGATTGGAACTAACGTGAGATGAACCTAGAGGTTCTACAGGTGATGTCCTCTGCCGCTTCTATTCCGGAATGTCGACCCACATATCAATCAGATAACTTTAGCGTTCAAGAGTGGCATTACAGCGGTCTGTAGCTGCGAATCCAGTAGAAAATGTTGAGTCTACTAAGAAGAAAGATCACGTGTAGGTACCAGTTTTGCTGGGTACTGAAGTCAAAATTTTCGAATCAATTCTGATTGGGATGAAATGCCAGGGCTGGCGGTTCCGCCAGTTCGACAGTAAACCATGTGCATGCAAGTGACTTGTTGAATAAAGTAACTTGTATAACACCTTTAGACATTTCTGTGCACGTGAACGAGTTCTATGATCTATTTTATGAACCAAGCTCATGGGTCAACCGACCGCATATTGAATAGTCGGGAAGTAAAATGTGTCCTGTCCACTGAATGATTGGAATGTAAACCACCCGTTTTTATCACGCAATCCGAAATCCCCCTCTACCTGGATAGTGGTAAATGCCTCCCACGTGCACGCTCACAAAAGTTTTTATCAACTCGGCTGATGGGGCCGGTTTCTTCTTGATAATGACTCAACTAGGAAAGCAATATAGTCCTCATCACAGAGGTACCTTTGGGAGTGGGCTATCTCGGAGACCGTCCATCTCTTTCCAAGGTCAATCGGCATTCTACTGGCGTTCAGTACCAGGCAAAAACATGCACACAAACCAAAAGAAGAGGCAGAAACGGTGACTGATACTCTGTTTGTGGTTTCATCTCTTTCCTAATAGTATGAAAATGAGGCGCATAAATCTAGCAACAGCAAGGTTACTAGGCACAGCTGACGAGTAATAGAGACTGCGATGCAGCGAAAACATCCGCAAAAGTGATATCCGTGGCAATGGAGGTAACGGTCTTATCAATTTCTTTGTAGTTCGAATGGAAAATGGGTAATAGGTTAGGGACTGAGTGCACGATACACAGATGTATTGAGAAGTGAATGCGATGTACTTACTTTCAAGAGTGATTCGGAAAAAGTCAGTACACGCAACACCTTTTTCCACCTCCTTCGATAACGCTTCCTTTCTATATCCACCAAGTATGTAAACTGTTTTCAAATCTACCCCGGGAAAGAACAAACAAGCAGAGCGTGGAGCAGGCAAGTCACCGGCTAGTCTGATCATTGTCCAGTGCAAGGAAGTGATGTCGAACTGCCACAGGTCATTGAAATATAAAGTTCTTCTGTGCGTATGGTTTTAAAAAGATAGGTCAATTGACTAAATACCTCCCTGTGTCGCTGAAGCCACCAAACAACAGGATCGAATTTTTCCAAGATAACATTCTGTGCCCACTTCGCGCGCAAGGGCCAGAACCACCTTCCGCACTAAAGCAGACAATTAGCTTCCAAGCAAACACTAACGTACCGAACAAGTTCCCACTTACGAGTTCGAATACGAAGAGACCACAAATCCTTGTAGTGGTAGAAACGAACTTGCGTGGGAGAGGCATATTCACCGCCAAAGATCCAAACACTGGCAGGGACAGTATTGGTTTTGATGAAGACCGCCTACACAAAGCTAGAACTGATAGATATGAGGTACCTGGTGGCCAGAACGCGGTGGAGGTGTGGTTGGCGACCGCACCAGGTCCCAAACCATAGTCGTACAATGATAGACGAACAAGTCTGAATACATTGTTGTCTAAGAAATAAGATGAAGCGCATTTCATTCACCTTCTTGCCATCGAAGTATTCACCTCCGAACAACAGTAGCTCGTTCGTTTCCGGGGAAGCCGTGAAAGTGAAGTGTGACCTAAAAATAGCGTCATTTACAATATGAAGGCAAACCTTGGTGATGGTGGTGCAGATGTAATTACGGTAACTTCCGTTAGCTTTTCTTGCTCCTTTTTAAACTCAGCTATAAGCTGTTCGATCGACTGTTCACCTGAGACCTTTTCCACCTTCATAACTTTCCTTTCCAATTTTAGCTGAGTCTTTTTTGAAGTTTTTTCGGCTCCCTTGCCCTTTTTTTGTTTGTCCTTCTTGCCCATCGTAACAGTTCAGGGAATGCTCACACGACAGATTAGGACGTATGCAATCGAAGTCACCAATGCTAGAAAATGGTGGCTGCAAAATGGGAATACGTGACAAATGAAGAAAGATTCATATCCAGTTCTATGCAACACCAAAGTCATGGGTGCAGATGAATACTCGTCCAGAAGTAAATATGATGGAGCAAGTTCCATGCAGGTCTACCGGCTAACGTGTGTAAGTAGTTCGTGTACCTGAGTAGCGGTTTGTGGACTTGACTGCTCGGTTTTATTAAAAAAAAACATGTTTGCATGGGGGTAACTATCACTAAATGGGTTCGGTCTAATCATTGTTGTTTATCGAGATGTTCACACGGGACCCGCTACTCAAGTGACCCTGACGGGGACTCGTTCACTGTCATCGCGTGACAGACGTGTCCCCACTAGACTCTTGGTCCAAACTTGGTAAACAAACGGCAGTCGGCACGAAGAATCACAGAGCGCTCACTATTGACCTCAGTTTCTGCGCCTAAACAATACAGACCAATAGGACATGGCTGTGATAGACTGGGATACCCTAGTTGTGCACTGAAGTCTCAAGCTGTTACGGCTGTGTGAACTTATCGTGGTGGACAGATGTTGGTAGGAAGTGTCTTCCGCTGTAACGAAGCTACACCTAACCAGTGCATCGAATACCGTAAATAAAGAGCGACTGATATCTGGACCAGTGCGAGTTATTGTGGAGGTGGACAGTCGGACAGCACAAATTCGACCGTTTACAGGTAACCAATCGTACACAGGCCTCACCTGGCAGTATACGAGCTATACAGACACTGGCGCAACCCGCTGCAACAGGAGCAGAATCAGCTTGGACTAGCCACCTTGACGTGGTGATATGGCTTGAGTGCTGAAATGACCCCGCGGGCTACATTGGCTGGGACTTCGTTCCCCATGCCAGGAAGGCCAAAGGGCAGCAGTCAGACCAAGAGCAGCGGGACCTCGTACTACAAGTAATCGTGTTGTGAGGCGGTCGATGGTAAAATTTTACTGTCCTTTGCGATAGGAGTGTGAAGGCAGTAAGGTGTTTCCCCAAGGCGACCAGCTAGTTCATATTCCTAGAAGCAGCGATGCTGCCTTTCCCCGAGGAAGGACGGGTTAGAAAAGGTCAGTCCTAAAAACCGCACACTCCGACCGCCCAACGGTTGGCCATGACTACCAGCGCATTATTCGATACGGTCGGAATACTTTTACAACCAGAGTCCTGCTGCCTAAAAGGCACCTGCTGCGATCAGCCACACCAGGAGTCAGGCAGTAGTGCCTTACTCCCTGCGTCTTTGGGTTAGGCCAACCCCCTGCAGCTGAACAGATTAGACTATTAAGTCCTCGGCTCAGGCAGGGTCCCCAAAGAAAACCCTAATGTCCGCCGCCTCGCGGGTCAGACTTTTGAGTCAGAGGCTAGGGGCAGGGTCTCCGAACAAAACTCTACATCCTCCCCCTGCCTTGTGGGTCAGACTTTTGAGTGAAAGGCTTAAGGTGGGGTACCACAACCAAACCCCATTCTTCGGCCTGGGCGACCGGGAATTATCATTTGCCCGTGCAGTTCTGTGTCCACCGATGTCCCTTCCCAACCCCTTCTTACCACACAAGCAAACCTCGCTGGGTCATTTGAATGTCAGTTATCTGACCAAAGGGCCTTATGCTCCTCACTACCCACTAACAACAAACAAAATAACACCTTCCTAAATCCCCAAGATCCTTTCTAAATAGAACCTTTCAACATCCATACTCTATGTCAAATTAGCAAACAGGCAATGCTTGCTGAAACCTTATACTCCCTTAAAATTGATGTGTGCTATGTCTCCGAATCACGCATACAAACCAAAGCGTTGTTATGCACCTCAGAATGTCCAGGATGAAATCAGCTCTTTCGCAGATCTCCCTCCGTGTCCGGTGATCCAGAAGCGATGACTCGTGGAACATATGGCGTGGGAGTTGCATTCAGACCCAGAGCTGAACGCGCTTTGCCCGTTTGGATCTCAGTGAACAGTCGTCTTTACACCGCCCGGTCAAGCCCAATGCCTCTCGACATAAAAAGCGATGCCTTTTTGTTTTGTCGGCTTACGTTCCAACGGAGTGCAGTTCTGGTGCTGAGAAGGATGCTTTATATCGAGAGCTATCCAGGCTCATTCGTTCCGGTCCTTGCAGACGATATGAATGCCCAAATCGGTCATCTGAGCTCCTTGGAATCACATTTGGGTGGTCTATTCCGAATCGATGCCAGTCGCACAGACAAAGGAGAGCGAATCCTACAGTTGTGTGCTGATCACAAACTGTTTCTGGCAAGTACTAACTTTGAGCATAAACGTTGGTAACCTGGCGGTCACCAACTGCAAATCAACTGTGGACCCAGTTAGATCACGTGGCTATCATAGCCACCGGTGGAAAGCCACAATTCAAGACTGCCGTACGTTCTGGGGCACACAACTTGATTCCGATCACGCCATGGTCCGTGCATGTCTAGTGGTTCGTTTCCCCTCAGGCCCTCGCAAGTTACCAAGAAGCATGCCAATCCACCATCTTCGAAGAAATACCACAGGTCCACAGTATCGATCTGAGGTAGCCCAAAAACTTTCCACAGTAAACCAATACTGTACTGGCAGTGAGCATGTGGATGAAGTATGGCAAAATATGAAAGGAGTTATCCTAGCAGCGTACAGTGCTGTTTGTCCGACTTCTCCGATTTGAGCACAAGACCATTGGACGTCGTCGGGATCGTTGTCCATGACTGATGCCAGGGGATCCATACCAGCAGGCAACGAGTACGACGGCGCACGCAAATCTCTCAAACGCCAAATAGTGAAGAGCCTAAGGAAAGACCGAGAGCTCTGGTGGAAATCGAAAGCTCGGGAGATGGAGGAGGCTTTAGTTACCGGAAACAGCCCTAAATCAACTGATACGATCGACTGGCCCTGGGAGGGCAATGTTCAGTGAAACGGTAAATGAAATAGATGACTGATTCATCCAAACGCAAAACCGTCGGCTGGAAAGATGGGCTGAACACTTCGAAGAACAGTTTAGCTGGCCTCCTGCAACACAGCCTGTGAAGATAGTTCATACAGGCCCGTCGGAAGAAATATCTGTACTGAAGCGTGAGAAGGCACTAGGACCGGACGGTCTGTATCCAGCCCTCTTCAAGGAAGGCAGAGAATCCATGGTAGCCCATCTAACAAAGCTTATTGGTGCGATATGGAACGGAGAAATGGCCTGTAGAATGGGGAATGTCAACAATTATTCATAGATTCCAAAAGGGTACGTGGACGCTGTGTAAAAACCACCGTGGCATCAGCTTGGTAGCTGTGGCATCGAAGGTGCTCTCTGGTCTTATTTTTCGAAGGTTGACTGAACACAGGGAAAGATCCGCGAAAACCAAGCTGGGTTCCGTCCTGAAAGAGGATGCATCGATCACATTCTCACCCTCCGGCAGATTCTGGAACAGCGAAACCGCTCACAAGAACCAACCAAGCTTGTGTTCCTTGACTTGAAAGCTACCTTTGACTCTGTGGACCGTCAGGCACTACGGCAGTGTCTATGGAGCAAAGGTGTCCCCCATAAATGCTTGACCATTCTTAAGGCAGTGGACGCCAACTCCCGCGGCCGTGCGAAGGTCTACGGGAAGCTTTCGCCTGAGTTCACCACAACACGTGGTGTCAAGCAAGGCTGTCCTCTTTCACCTTTTCTCTTCAACTTCGTCAGTGATACGACTATGGAAGACTCACTACCAGCGTCTAATGCCTGTGGTGTGGAAGTGATCCCGGGGTGTCCATCACGAAGAGACTGGACCTTACTGTGCTGTTTGCGTACCCCGGCGACCCATTGAGCCATACTCGGGGTGTGTCCGCGCGACACTCACAGAGTCTCTCATACCAAGTTGTTTAATGAGTAGAGGTCTGACGAACGCAGCCTGCTGGCCCTCCAGGTTGGGAATTGGTATATGTGTGGCGTCGTGTTCCATAAAAATGGTAATGTACTTACATTTCCAGCTCAACACCGTTGGCTTGCGGTTAGGCTTTTGAGCCAAAGGCTTTGATTGAGGACCCTAATCGTCCTCCTATCTAGGTGTGGGCGCCCTGGCAGTATCCCGGTTCTCGTACAACCATGACATTTACAGCTAACAATACTCTTATGCCACGTCGGCCATCGCGTGGTGCCATCAGCTGGGCGCCGAGACCGTCAAAAGACTTTCATTGTTTGACCATCAACTTCTTCGGAGCATTGGCGCTCGTGCATCCAAGCTGCAGGCAAGAGCCCGTCTTATTTCAGCTGATTCGATCAACCAGTCAAAAGGCAAAAGTCAGTGAAACTTCAAAGAACAGTCCAGTTGGTACCCTTCAACATGGACGATATTGCTCTCTTTCAAAAATGCAAGCCACTTTAAATGACCTAAATAACTCTGCCGAGTGGTTTGGTATGGGCTTCACCTGCAAAGTGTAAAGTGCTGCTACAGGATTGGGTGGGATCAAACCCAAAGCTTATGCATGCAGGCGAGCCAATCGACGTGGAAGGAAAAAATGTTTACCTGGGCTGGTGTATAAGTTCCGGTGGGCAGGCTGAGGATGAGATTATTTCTGACATCGGGAAAGCCAGGGCAGCTTTTTCCAACCTCCGACACCTATGGCGCCGTGACGTGAGTTTCTCTGTCAAGGACAGAGTTTCGTTCAGCTTACGGCAGAGTTTGCACTGCGGCCGTGCGATTCATACTGTTTTATGGATCAGAGACGTGGCCTCTACGCGCGAGACATACGAAAAGCGTCTGTGTTTGACCATCGGTGTCTCCAAAGCATTGGTCGCTCGGGTTGGAACATCGGATTAGTAATGGTGAGGCACGCCAGGTAGTCTTGTGGAGGAAGAAACTTTCCCGCGATAGATGAATTACTCACGCTTCATAGGTTACTCTGGTTAGGACATGCACTCCTCATGTCGGAAAATAGTCTATCTCGCGGAGCTCTTCGCCCAGCCGTGTTGAGTGGAAGCGACCGAGGTGGATAATGTATGACCTAGCAAACACTAACCGGTAAACTTAGTCGGGTAGACAACTGCGCCCCTATGGATGGGGACTCCGGGATTCAACTCACCAATGGCTGATGACAACGACTGGCCCAATCGTGCAGTCAATGGCGCTCGTGCATCAAAACTATCGCCTTCAATGCGTATCTACCCAGTTCCCGAGCTAACCAAACATGTCATCACCTCCAATGTTTGGCTGTACGTCCCACTTTCCGGTGATCGAAACAGTAGCAGCTGGTGCACTCAGTACGTATGGAAAATGGTGAACGATTGCTTCAGCTGTGTGCTGACAGCAGGCCCTCTTTATGAAGCACTAGCTTCCGAAATAGCCGAAGTCATCTGGCTACGAACTCATATTGATCACATTGCCATCAGTTACAGATGGCGAAAACCAATAACTGACTGCCGCCCGCTTTGGAGCACATCTGTGGATTCTGGCCACGCTCTCGTTCGGGAGTCAGTTCTCCCTTCGTTTTCTGTGTAAGTAGTGGACAAATCACTTGACACGCTTGCCCATTAGGAATGCCACCGAAGATTGTGAACACAATAAGTTCCTTGTATTTTCAGATTTCCGGACTTGTGTGAGTATACGGAGAACTCTTCAAAAGCTTCAGTACATAAAGTAATGTCCGACTAGGCTGCCCATTCACCTCATTCCCATTCAATTTCGTGATCGACAAAACAATGAGACGAACACTGTAAGGTCTTTAAAACCCTGGTATTCAAATAGCCACTGACGAAAACCTTGTCAATCTGGAATATGCAGACGACATCGTTCTCCGCTTCGAAGAGGAGCAGGCGCAGGTGTTTGGGATGAACTAAACAAAATGACCTCGTTCATTGGTATGCACTTTGTACCCACGAAGTGTAAGGTCATGCTCGTAGACATGCAATCACTGAACACTCCACATTCAATCCAGGGAGAGGTTCGGGTCGCGTTTGCTAATTTGAGACCTATGGCGTCAAAGCCATACCCCTGAATCTCAGGCTACAGTACGGACTGTTCTGTTATATGGCTGTAAGACTGGGTTTGTTTGAGCAGCCAAACTGATAAGTCTTCAGGTGTTCGACAACCGTTGTCGCAGGACGATAGCTCATGTGGGTTGGTGTCAGAGAATTTGTAACAAGGTACTTAGAAAGCGAGTTTCCGGTTCTGCAACGGGGACCTCCACTGAAGTTGTGCAGCACCAGAAGCTACGTTGATTAGGCCAGGTAATGCGCACGATGAACTATCTTTTGCTGAAGAGAGTGCTGTTTTCCGTGCCCAAGTAAGAGTGGAAGAAGTAGAGAGGTGGCTAACCCTTGACCTGGAAAAAGGGTACGAACGAGATTATGAAACGTTTGGGTGCTGTCGTTGCTACTCGCCTTCCATGATGGGGACCGCATGACTTCAAATGCGCCTGGAGATGTTGCGATTGATGGCAGCTCATCGATATCAATGGCCATCTTGAGGTCCGTTTCTGTCCAGATTGCCTGAACGAGTGTCTGAAGGTGTCGGCACCTCGAAATTATTAACATTAACATCATTAACATTAAGTCTCTTCCCCATCCACTTTTATTTTCATAAAAAGTCCTTCAATTAAATCATGGTTGTACGGTGGCGAAGCATTACTGTTGAAGACTGATGTTATGCTGTTGACGCCGTCGTGCTCCTAGTCCTGGCGACTCACCGCCCGCTATATTAAAGATGGCGGTGAATGCCGCAGCCAGTGCCTGCCTGGCCTATTCGAGTAGTTTGGAGAAAGAGCTATCCCAGACAACGGTGGTGATAGTCCTCCTCTCCCGAAAGGGTACTCACAGTAGACGTAGTAACTAGTTTCCTTTTGACGGTACGGCGACCTCTTTCGAAGCTTTTCTACAAAAAGCGGTGTTCGACAAGGATGCTTACTCACCCGTTCTTGTTCAGCTTCGTCTTCGATAAACTAATTTAGTCAACACCGGAAGGTCTTCAAAATACCGATGTCCAAACCGTTACTAGTGACAACCTAGTCAATTTCGAGTACACACACGACATCATTCTCATCCTTGAAAACGAAGGCGAAGCTAAAGCCATGTTGAATAAATTAACAATCAACCCATATTAACATGGGCTTCGCACCTTCAAAGTGCACAGTCATGCATCAGGACACACATTTTTGGACATATCTCCTGGAATTCAAGGGGAATCGCTGGAGGCTGCATTGACTTTTGGATAACTGGGTAGTTGTATTAGCTCTGACGGAAATGTTGGATGAAGTCAGTGCAAGTCTCAAAGGCCTGGCTTGGCTGAACGGTGTCAAAGGGTTCAGGTGATGTTGTGAGTTTCGATTTGTCACATTAACAGTTCACCCACGGAATCGGCAAGAAACTCAATGATTCTAAGTTCATGTCTTCAGAGCCACCATACACGTCACCAAATTTCAAAAGAGATCATAATTCCTTACTTAGAAACACTAATAGAAGAACAACGGTTTCACCCTTGTAACGAACGCAACAAGGATGTAGGAGCATCGGGGTAGTCTATCGTGTAAGAAACAAGTTGCCATGTGTGCTACTACCCGACATGGTGGGTCTGGAGATTGACTGCCACACCCCAGTCCTCTGCCAAACCCTATAGCACGGATACTGCTTAGACATTCTCCACTACAGTTGATTGGGTCGCCAAGGCAAACGATCTATTCCCACATTGCTGCAGCACCTCTAGCCACACCGTCCACGCTACCTCTGCGAACATAGGGCACCACACGACTGGAAGGTGATCATAACAAATACATTCGGGGAAGCGGTGACAGACGTCGGTCTGCGAAATTCAGACCCGTAAACTTTATATCAGCAGTAGTCAGACACATTGGAAAGTAGGGTACGCACGCTATAGAAGCATCAGAGGACACTGTTTCTTCGATGGTAGGGTTCACAACAAGTTCTGTGAATGGAAAACATAAAGAAAGCTCGTGAGTCGAAGCCCAGTAAGCAAGGTTGTTTATCAGCAATATTTACATGCAAATCAACTGAAATAACAAGCAGTGTATAATATCAAAGTGAATGAAGCTTTTGTCGCTAGGCCACGGCTTGGAGACGAGCTGAAATAAACGAACCTCTCACCGGTTTGGACCGAGGTGTCGCACGCCGGTTACGGCCCGAACGAAGCGATGCCCTGATTGATCCCTATGCCAGCCAATCAGGATCGAGCATTTCCAGTTCAGCGGTTCTCGCTCAATCAGAATATTGTAACTGTGGAGCGTGGGATGTCAGGAGGTCAGAGGTATTCGACGTTCGCGAGGATGTGGTGATGGCACACGCCAGTTCTGAAATGTGCAGATATGGAAATTATTATTGGAACCACAAGGCACGCACAGCACACATTCGTGCATATTGGGGGACGCAGGAGAGAAGACCGGAGCGAAGCAACAACCTGCGTATATTGAAACCAAAGCTACCGGCACAAGTGAAGTACAGGTATAACAATAGAGCAAGGTCACATAAAGGGGACTACAACCGGGCTACTCCTTGTCTAGGGCTCGTCGGTAATACAGTCCAGTTTCAATTGCGTTGCAACTGGGTTTCTCGAATTTCTGCGGTAAACCCATGAGTACACACGCAACAATAGTTTCGGTCTCCTTAAAAGACCGTCTCAGGCTATTGCGCCTTTCGATGTACAGCAGTGGACGAAAAGCAAGTCAAGCGCAACATTTTTTGCAAGAGAAAACAGCTGGCAACTTCGCGACCTCATGATGGTGACTCGAGCATGGGATCTTTGCAGCCACAACAGGAGAGAGCTCAAGGCAGGCTTCCCGTGTCACTGATGAGCAATGAGTGGGTGATTAAGGCAAACTAATTTTGTCCTCAGCATGCAGGTGCACTTTCGTCCAAATCTTTGTGAGCCAAATATAATATTTGTGTAAAACTTTGCATTCTACTATACGTGAGATCAAACCAGAAATCTCCATAATCTACCTTAGTTTGGTTGAAATTTTTAGTTAATCTCTCCTCTTAGTCATCGGTGAGCAGTAACTTTCAAAGTTGCACTGCTATGGCATCATATATAGTTTCAGATGAGCTTTTTGACAAATTAGAGATATTAAATTTGAGAAGATATTAGGATATGAATCCATGACGTGTATCTATGTTGTATTTGCGCTTGCAGTGGGTAATCGAAGCACCATCGCTGCTTCTTGTTACGAGTGGATGTACTGCAGATGCAACAAGTGGCCAAGAAAAACAAAGGAAGTTCGACAAGTCCGAAGAAGCTAGTGAGTTGAGCGCATTTTCTAACACCGGTTGTTCAATGTGTTTTCGTCTAGGGATACACGCGAAATATTTGGAAGTCACATTTTGTTATCTTGAACACAATCATAAGTTTTCCAAGTGTGTGCGATCAGCTTCCTTTAAATCGACAGCTATTTGAAGAGGTGTTGTGTGCCTGTAGGGCCCTGCTGAAGTGCGGAACGGCGTCTTGTAGCAGTTTGTAGCCGATGAGTTTGGTAACGTCCAGGCCACTCAGAACATATACAACTACAGCCGGCTGTGCCGACCATCTCCGCTGAAAATAGTTGGCTTCCGTTTTGACGGGTGATATGCCTTCGGTACTGGCAAAGCTCCGCGATTTCTGGTGTGTTCCTGTGTTGGAATCGTTCAAAGGTCACTCCAGACACATGCTTTGCCAGCTGGCATCACAGGCTCCACAGATGTAGTAAATGTTGATGGCGCGCACGTGACCAACCGATATGTGTGCCCTTTTAAGGCAAATAATATCTTACCTGAAGCTACAAGCTCTACACGTTCCTGAACGCAGATGACATGGGTACCGAACGTCCGGTTATGTATGCCTTTGTGGAAGGGACACAGTTCGCTCCATTCGTAAACTTTTCGGCTTGTTCAGGGGAATGACGGGAAGTGTTCGTTGATATAGAAGTATTCGGCTGTGAAATCACATTGTGCTGTGCCCATAATCACAAAAGCTCTCAGGAGTCAAGTAACACTGCATAACATCGTATAACATCTATGCATTTTGGTCATGGACACTAAGAGTGGCTCACACATATTCCACCGAAGAGTTGGCTTAGTCAAGGCCGTAAAGTAGCTTTTCTGCTTGTCATAATACTAGCACACTGGTTCCGACAAGATCTGCAGCTGCTGCACCCGACGGAACTCACGATTCATTTCTTATCTCACGCCCCACTGGTTGTGCATCACGTGAAAATGTGGTGTGCAAGCACCGCTGGGGATGGACCATTGTGGCAATGTTACAAACACACGTCTAGAGAACGCAACCGGGCGCCTGATTTGAACGACAAGCAGACTGGCTTATGTGAGATTATGGTGCATACGTTGTACCACTGTGACCGAAGGGAATACCTGGAGGACGGCGGCTACGTCCCAAAAGTAGCCTGCGGAATGTCTCTGTGTGTAGATTTATCAATGAAATGCGATACTACATGTATAAAATACGTAACGAAAAGTGGTACGAACCTCAAATTATGGGGGTTTCCGTCTATATAGTTGCATGAAGTAGTGTAAGTCCAAAGAAAGCCAGGAGAAGACGGCACATCAATTTTAATTAGCGACACACGCCTGCTCACAGCACGCGGTAACGCAAAATGTCAAAAAGCGCGCGTAAAAGATGGTCAATCAAATTGGTTCGACATGTCAAGGGTTAAAAGGTTCATGAGGGGTTACACTGCATATCCAGACTGAGGCAGACACAGTAAACAGCAGGCTCACGCAAGAGAGGTGTCTGACCGAGGGAAAGGAAGTACACCGCCCCACCAAAGCCAGCTTGGCTTTCCTAAACTACCCCCACTCAGCACCGGACGCTAGCGGCTATGAGAGGCAACATTGGTACAATTGACTCTAGCCACAGTCACCTCCCATAGCCTTTCATGTCTCCTACAGTGACCGAGCTCCTATTGCTCACCTACTCCCACTAGCATGCATATCTTCCGTATATCTCTGGTTACTGAACCATCGGGAGTCTTGAGCACCACCGTCCTGACGCATCCATCCGATCCGATTGCTTTCTACCAGGTACCGCGCATGTGCTGCTCTTCAAGTGTCAATACCAGATCACCCACTCTTATGTTTCTTCTGAGAGTCGTCCACTTACGCCGCGATTGAAGCAGCGGAAGGTATTCTCTCCGCCAGCGACGCCAAAACTTGTCAGTCATCAACTGATTCTGCCTCCACTGCCGAGTTTATCGGTGCCGTAGCCCTGGATCTTCGTCAATAGGGACAAATGACACTTGTGGTAGCAATAGATGGTTTGGGGTCAATACATCAATGTCATCAAGATCATCTAGCACTGGGACCAATGGGGGGTTGTTCAGTATTCGTTCCACTTCCGTTAGATATGTCGTCAACGACTCTTCTGTTAACACCTGCTCCCGAGAAACTGCACTTAGGACACGTCGAATCAACCGTATCATCCTCTCCCAGATGCCACCTCTGTGGCTAGCATAAGGGGGATTAACGTGCCAGTCAACTTGTCGTCGCAACATATCGTCCTTCACTTTGCTGCAGTCCAACCTCTTCAAGAGTTCTTTCAACTCCATTTCTGCCCCAACAAAATTAGTGCCTCTATCACTGTACACCTCCTTTGGGGTTCCTCGTCGATTGATGAATCGAGAAAATGCCATGAGAAATGAGTCAATGGATAGCGAATGAGCCACTTCTGTATGTATCGCACGGGTCTGCAAACATGTAAATATAGAGCCATACCGCTTCCTCATAATACGGCCTTCGCGAATCTGAAACGGTCCGAAGTAGTCGAGACCTGTCGCTGCAAAGGGGTATTCTGGCTTTACTCTGGAACTGGGAGGTCCGCCATTAATTGCTCGGATGGGATAACTGATCTTACTTTGCATCCCATGCACCCCCAGATGATTCGCTTGACAGCTGTGGTAGCACCTAAGATCCAATACCGTTGCCGTATACCTGCTAGAGTATGCGACGTGCTCATATGACCTTCAAATTCATGATAGTGATTACTGATGCCTCACGTTACTGGGTGATCTCCTGGGAGGATTATAGGGTGTTTTGTGAATTCTGGCAGGGTACTATTGCTCAGTCGACCACCCACACATAGCAGACCATTGAGAACAATCGAATGTAACTTGTAAATAGGCGACTTCTTACATGGCTTCGGGTGGAGCTTATAAGTTGTACTAAGCTCCGAGGGAAAAGTTTTTAGATGAACATGCCGCGATATCGATCGTCCTGCTTCGTTCAGTTCGTTAAGCCGCAGAGTATTCTTAAAATCAATACCCTTACCAACTCATTTACTGCGGAGGTAAGATTTGAACCTGATAAACCAAGCTACCGCTCGCCGTGGCCTCACCCACGATGAATAGTATGAGAGCAACACATCTGTTGGGAGGTCGGTTGTCGCGGTAACTAGAACTGTGGCGGCCCTCTTCAACTCTAGGCCTGTGGCCTTATGAGGAAGTTGTTCGATGTCAGTCTTAGGCCACTGCTTCTCACCTAGCTTCAGAAACTCGGGACCCTGAATCCAGAGCTTCAATAGCTGAGAATGTTTCATACGGATGCCAAGTGAGGCACAGTCGGCAGGGTTCATGTTGGTTGGAACATGTTTTCATTGGGAAGTGTTGGTGCTTTTGTGTATGAAGCTAATCCTGTTGGCTAAAAAGGTTTTAAACCTCAAACTTGTGCTAAAAAAATAATGCAGTAAAAGCATTGAGTCTGTCCAAAAGTAAATGTTTTCAAACCGGGCTTCCAGCTGCTTTACTAGGTGGCGCATTAATCTAACCGCTAATACAGCAGCCCGAATTTCAAGGCTCGGGATAGTAACTGACATGGGAGGTGCTACTCTTAATTTTTCCCATTAAAAAGCTGCAATGAACATGTAGCGACTCACTTCTCAGGTAAGCTACGGCCCCGTAACCGACCTCGGATGCGTCAGAGAAAATATGCAACGACTGATGTTCGATAACAAACTGTTCAGGTTTGACACATCTAGGGATGACTAATGACTCGACAATTTGGATGTCATTTCTCCATTTCTTCCAAGCATCTTGAATAGCTTGATTAACTTCTTCATCCCAGCCACAGTTTGATCGACAATGCTCATGTAGCAACTGTTTCGATTGTAACAGCAGGGGCGCCACGTGCCCCAACGGATCATATAATGAAGCCGCACACGAGAGTACCTTGCTTGGTCAGTGGACGCTCCGGTATGGCTAATTTAAACTTGAAGCTGTCAGTCCTGACACACCAATAGAGTCCTAACGTCTTGTGTATGTCAGGATGCAATGAGTCCGAAGACACCAGGTCAGTCGCACGCTCGTATACCGGTATCTGAGAAGAAACCTCATCGCTGTTGCCTATCCACTTGTGCAGATGGAAGCCGCCCGTTTTCAACAACCTAGACAGCTGGTCGACTAGCCTAAGAGCTTGATGTGCAGAATCGACCGATACCAAGCAGTGATCAACGTAACAGTTCTTCTCCACTACTCTAATAGTGTTTTCATCGAATGATTCACAGTTGTCATAAGCAGTTTGTCTCAAAGCAAGCGTTGCGCAAAATGGCGAGGACGTCCTTCCAAACGGGTGAACGTTGAGTTCGTAGACCTCCGGGGTCTGCTCTAAGTTACCGTTGGCGTGCCACAGAAAGCTTGGTGGTGTTCAATCTTGTGACTTCAAATGAACTATCAACACCACTTCTTCAATGCCTGCAGACAACGCCATATAGTTCAAACGGAATGGTAGCAAAACTCCGGTCCAGAATATAATCAGTCATTTAGCAACAGTTTCCCAGACTTCGCCGCAAAATCAAATACTGTCCTCACCTTCCCCGGTTTGTGCGGATTAAAAACAGGATGGTAAGGGACAAATCGACGTCCGTCAGGCTGGTCGGTCGGGGCCCTGCTGCTGTAGCCCTTGGTCTCGTGTTCCGATATAATGTTTGTATACGGTCCTTTAGTAGGCGGAGTCAAAGATGCTTTAGTCGCCTCTCGGCTACGTGTTCGTTTTCCGGTTATTAATGCCAATCATGTTTCCATGGGAGGCGGACCTGATAGTGACGGTTCAAGAGACTGGTTGATTGCTTCGATAGACTTAGCACTTGTTTGTCCTCCATCGACATGGATATATCCATTTTGGGTCTTTGACCATTAAACTCGAGTTCAGACAAACGTAGCACGTCACTTTCTATAGTCTCCTGCGTACTTAGGAAGTTTATTGTGGTGGTTTGGCTACCGCCGATACCCGATGGACCAAACACTACCCAGCCGAATACTGTCAGTGATGCATACGGTTGCTTACTGGTCCCGATACGCTGCTCTATCACCCAGTGTGCATCTGGTACATTCGTACCTATTAGAATAGCCACCTTTTGGGATGCTATCCGAGGGAGCTTAATGTCTCGCAGATGAAGCCAGCGACGAAGAAACTCTTGGAACGGTACGGTTGGTCTCATCAGGGGTAGCTGGTCCGTTGAATGCGCGGTTTCTACATGCGTCTGGTAAGCATTGTTCAAGGACTCAATGGTCAAACTAAAAGCCGTTGTGCTCCTGTTTGGCGTTCCGTTGGTCGAATAAAACTCCAGTTCCGTTGGGGTATCCTTCAGCCCAATCCGGCTAGCGACTTCGAGCGACACCAAAGTAGAGTCTGATCCACTGTCCAGAAGTGCATAGCATAGCACAGCGCCATTGGGCCCGACGACGCGCACTGGAAGAAACCCTAGGAATGCTGACGGAACTTCCACTGAATTCGAGTTTATATTAGCAGTGGGCGAAGTGGATGGCTTCACGTAGCTGTCCATGTGCAGTAACCGATGACGGCGTTTGCCGCATCTTGGCACGTCGCAGTGACTGGGGACTCGGCATTGGTCTGCTCGGTGGTTGTGTTTCAGACAATTAAAGCACAGCTTACGTTCCCTCAACGCCTGAAAGTTCTCTTCTGGAGACTTGGCCTGGAATGCAGTTCAATCTCATAAGGAGTGATGGGCCGTGCACACCGGACAACTGAGAGCCTTAGATGCAACGGCGTTAACTTGTGGACCAGGGAACTTGGTGCGTCGATTAATATGATCCACACCTCTACTGGACACTCGGTTAGTGCAACTAGCTAGCTGTCCATACACGTGTGTCGCTGCGGACAGATTACTTTTAAGAAACTGAGCCATTTGGTGAAAGGTCGGCTCCTTTTGATCGTATAGAATATTGTCAGCTAGCTTTGCCCATCCTCGTTGGAGATGCCTGGGAAGCCCATCACAATCCGTTTCAGGTTTGTCGAGCAATTCAAGTCGGCAGTGTAACCTGGGTAAGGGTGGGTAAGGGCCATCTCGCAACTGTGCATTTCACGTACTGGCTTCCTTAGTGCGTCGGTGTCCTCAGCAGCAGTGGGGCCCCCGACCAGTGTACTATCAATGAAGCTTTGGGCTATGTCATGGGGCCGTCCGAACTCCTTATGAAGGACGTCCATTGCTTTTACGAAGCCGTCGCTTTCTAGCAGCAACATGCTGTCTTCTATTGCTGACATCGCTTCGCCTGTGCAATAGAGGATAAGATATATTAGTCGCTGTGTGTCGTCAACAAGTCTGTTAGCGACGTTCACTTGGAAGCTTTTCATAAACTTCCAAAACTTACGCGGAGTTCCGTCGATTTTATCTGTTTCTATCTTCGGTAGCACCATAGTTGATATAAGAGATTGCAGGGAAACTGTCGTGTAGAAAACCTGCTAGACCTAACGTTACTTGCATTACTGTACTCGCCTACTGGACAAAACATGGCCTGGCAATACGGTTCGCCTGGCGTGTGCTGAGCGTCGAAAATTTCTCCAAGAGGCGATCGGGTTTTGGCTCTTTAGCACCATTCGCTTTTAAGATTACACGTCTTCATCAGAGATAGTCTTCCCGGTGTCCAATAGGAGATGGTCCAATTTGAGTACGGTAGAATACTGTGACTTATTCAAGCAAGCCCAAATGAGTGACGCGCAAAATCACAAGCCAGAAATCGTGGAGTCTTGAGATTTATCAATCAAATGCTATACTACATATATAAAATACGTGACGAAAAGTGGTACGAACCTCAAATTATGGAGGATTCCGTCTATATTGTTGCACAAAGTAGTGCAAGTCCAAAGAAAGCCAGGATAAGACGGCAAATTGATCTTAATTAGCGACACACGCCTGCGCACAGCACGCGGTTACGCAAAATGTCAAAAAGCGCGCGTAAAAGATGGTCAACCAAATTGGTTCGACATGTCAAGGGTTAAAAGGTTCATGAGGGGTTACACTGCATATCCAGACTGAGGCAGACGCAGTAAACAGCAGGCTCACACAAGAGAAGTGTTTGACCGGGGGAAAGGAATTTCACAAGGTGAGGTTAACATACGTTAACTTATTTGCAGTTCCTTGTTCAAACACCCGAGTCCTTCCAGAAGGCTGACACCTGTGCTAGCAAATACACACGCCCCTTTTGAAAGCTGATGTGGTTTCCCTGTATACATTTGTTCCCCCTATTGGGAGACCGGTTGGTTACAAGTGGTAAGAAATATTGTTCGTGGACGTTTTCCTATGTTGCCTCTGTATCCACACATGGATGTTGTCTGATTACAAACCGTTGAAGCAAGAATTACCACTCACACTCCCAAGCCGCAGCCATAAACTTTTGATAGCCTGGGAAGCCAAATCAACGGAGTGGTGGATAAACTGCAAGAGGAAACCAAAAAAAGGCTACAACCGTCAATAACGGGCGCATTGTTGAGGCATATATTTTGCTGTACCAATGCTCGATGTCTGTGGCTGGCGGAATCGGCGGCAGAGGGTTCTACGTCTCAACTCTGATGGCGTTCCAGGGACACGGAATTGTAACATGCCGACTAGTGGCAATGGCCGCTGATGCGCATCGGATAGCGTATCATATGGCGTCGGCTGCTGTGATGGTAAGCCTTGCACGCTGCGCGATAACCATCGGAGCGTTTGTCCCCAATGTAAGTGCGCATATGAGCGATGCGTGAAATAAGTCATCAGTTCCAGTATATTCTTCCGTTAACGAGGCGTCATACATTCATGCCTTGCATTTCTTAGGGCTGATATTCAGTGAGCATCAGCTGTAAGAGGTAAGGCAATATGGATCAACCATTACGGATGACTTCGTGAAACCATAATTCTACGCGACTGTTGCTCCTGAAGCGCTCGCTTTATGGAGTGCGTGTTGCCCTCAGTTTGTCATGCGCATGCCTCATAGTGATAGTTCGATAAACTAACCTCCATCTTCCTCATTCTAGGACGTCAATGGCTCGATGAACACTGCGCACAAGAAAGTTCTCACTCTTCCGGTCAGGATATATGTACTAATTGAAACGCCCGATAAAATTCAACCTTTTGCTTTCTCCAAGTTGGGCAACTGATGGATGGGTGCGTGCTTGCCAATAAATCGACGAAGGTCATATCTAGCTAGTTTAGCAGACATCATGGACGCTTAGCCGCATGTTAGTCGCGTGCGTCGTGTGCGGTAGCGTGAAAACAACGACGACCACCTTCACTTAGATTGAGACTCAACAGTAGGTACTGCAATGAGCAGCTCACCATATACATCTCCAGCCACAGGCTGTCCTGACTATTCCTTGGGCCGGCTATGGGAAACCTGGTGCGGTTTCCCATACGTAATGGAGAAATTCGCTGCAGTGTACCACAAAACGTGACCCCGGGGCATAGGTAATCATTAACTGTAAGCCTTACGTTTTTCAAACCTAGTGCCCGTTATCCAGATATAATGAATGTGTCTGTCGCGACGATTACCCAGAACACCAATTCTCGGGGTATTCGTCTAGTCAATCAAAAGATGCAAAGCATTGTTTAATTACAGGAGTGACACTGGCATATTTTGTGCCCAAGAGTACAATGTAGGCTCTAGCGAGCTCATCAGGCTGTTATAGCTGCAGAGCTACCTGAAACTTTCGTCCGTTGTAAGCGATTCACGATTAAGCACAAGCGGAATAATGGATTAAACACAGACATTCCTGGCTATGACGTGGTACCCTTGAAAACTTGGCAGCTTCCAGAAATCTATTCCATTCGCCAAATACCAAGCGGCGGCAGATAGTTCCATGGATATCACCGCTAGCTTGATCACCGAATTCAAACTGGATCATAAATCCAAACGAATTTTCAACATTTGGTTCAATAAATACGAGACTTTTCAAGTGCACCACGCTCCGTTTGATAACGCATTTTAAAGTTCGACAAATTCTCCGAAGGTCGGGGATAAATAAATACGGTCGACCAACGGATTTCATACTGCCCGAACTTCCTCATGACCTATGCTTCACAGACCTATGCTTCCATCAAGGTCCTTGTCCAAATAATAGATAAGCGAAGTCCGTTCTTCAATATCACTATTGATGATAACTATTAGGCTGCAGAATCCTTTCGGTGCCTAGATGGCCTGCCACCTTAGGGAAGTGAGCGGGCTGTGATGCCACCTGGTTGCCCAAGCCAGAATAGAGCAGTCCATTTGAAGCGTTTGGGTTTGAGCCACGTACTTTTCCGCCAGCCATTCCCCCGTTAATCAATAGGATATCTCGAGCTTCTAGATGAATACTCGGTACCAGTTTCCCGAGGGGAGCATCAAAGATTTCATATCGGGTTCCGATTTGGCCAACAAATGGTGCAATCTTCTGAAGCGCAGCACCATGATTGAGGACCAAGTAACTTTCTGCTTCCTTGTTGTTTGTCCCTAGTCGGAAAACGACGTGGAATTTTGGAAGCGGCTACCGAATCCAACTGAAAAGTATCCGAAATAGACAACCAAAGCAAGCGCCACTGTGTGCCAATTTCGTACAGGCTTCAAGGTAGATGCTGCGGCGTTTCAACATTTCCGGGGACCTTCCTTAAAATGGAACAGTCTCAGTTGTGATGTGCGTTTTTTGTCCTGCACCAGAGGTAACAGTTTTCAGGTTTTCAACACGCTTTCCCTCGGTTATCTTGTTGGGCGGCTTTCCTTAATAACTCTCACACCGTCAAAAGAGTTCAAATAAAGTCACTTATGAGGTTGCTCAGCGTAACTTGTGATGCACTTCTCAGGTCTTCGACCTGAAAATCATGGCCATCGAATACTTCACGCAATTCCGGGAAGTGTAGTAGAATGTATGAGTTTTGTTCAAAACTTTGCACTAACCAGTTGCCTACCAAGAGATTATCCAGAAGGCAGTGATGCTTCACTTCTGCTGTGACGCATCCATATACGCGTTGGATACGTTTGATAATACATCTCCGTAACATGATATTCACCTAGATTTATACCAATATTTACGTTTGAATGAGATATCTTCTAAAAAACATTCGGAAGTCACCAAGTGCACTATAATAAGAGGATGATAATCGGTCTTGTTACATCTCGATTGGTTAGGATATTGCAACAACTGTCCGTCTTGGTTAAAATTATGGACGGTGATTATCGTTGTGGTCCGAAGTCATCTGGCTGACTAAGCCAGAACTCCGCACCGTACGGTTCTCTTCCCATGCCTTATCCGTAGGCTTGCTTAAACCTCGTGAAAAAGCGTCACGCGTTTGTAGTCATTTCATCTACAATGGTTCATTGATGGCCTTAAAATGTCTGATTGAGAGTAAATAAATTGGAACAATGGTACTTCTCGATTGTTGAAGTTAACCAGGCTCATAGATTTCTGAATCCTTTCAGTAAACACGAGAGTTTCATTTGTTACAAAACTTCGCGATTTATTATCGGGTCACTACTTGTCTTGTCAACTCCAAATATTCGGTTAGAAAACCGATACAGGCAAAAGTAAACTCTCCTCTATTTTTGGTTTTTCGCACCCAACATTACAAATTCATAGCACTTCTGGCTTCGTAAACGTGTCTACTTAGCCGCCAAAGTTTTTATTTAGCTCACAAATGGTAGAGTATGCTCAGCATATTATAAATTAAAGACCGCTGGCCTCACAAATGGGGCTCCAAATTGTTAAACAAATTTGAAACATCAAAGCGTTGCATGGGACTGGATCCCCGTGAGATTGCATCAGCTCAATCATTGGCCCCAGCGTCCTCTTATAAATTTTACAAGGATAAGTGCAATTGAAAAAGTGAGTTATATGATAATATCTGAAAGATCCCGCGGGCTTGATGTTGCCATATCGGTGTAGATAAAATCAATTTGCATATCACCTTTCTCAAACTGACTGCAAAACGCTTCAAAGATTGCACTTATTTAGTTGGCGGTATTCCCTTGCCCAGCATTGCACATTGCACAATAATTACCATATGTACTACCAATTAGCATGCGTTAAGACAAAATGTCTGGTGCAATATACACACAAATGTCCCATGCCAGTTGATACTCAATGTTTACATTGTGAGTCACAGTAGGGCGTCGTCAAAAGCGCATATGGGTGTATCCTTGCTGAAGTATGTTTTTACAACATCCCTCTAGATGACATCGCACATCAGTGTCTCCTAAGCTGTCGTAGGTAATTAATTTACTTTGGAAGCGCATGCATTCTACTATCGTAGTGCGTGGCGTGAGTCACACCCGAAAGTGAAAAATCAGAGTTAATTTAGCATACTGCAGCATAATATGTTTTACTGTTTCATATAAAAATTAGTTGAACTCTTGGTTTCTCTATCATACTCTCATGTATGGTGGGTTATTGCATTACTTCTATCCCCACAAGTACGAAAATAATCTTTGTAAGTGCAATATCGCATTTACTTCATCGTTACCCATATCCGGAAAAATGCTAAACTTGATCCAAAGTGCATTGATGTGTTTCTGTTTGAGGCAGTTTATCATCATTCCCCTAAACTTCAGGCTTATGCACTGGATAAAACGCTGTAACCCAATCATGAGGCATTACACTTTAGCTTTGTTCACTTCCAAACAAGATGAAAAATGTTGGCCTGTAATGTATTACTTGCTTGACTTCTTGCTTTACCCGCGAGTTCAAACTATCCACAACTCATTGAGGTTGGTCATTCAGTTGATTAGGATATTGTAGCAACTGTCTGCCTGCGTTAAAGTTAACGACGTTGATCATTCTTATGAGATTAAGTAATCTGGCTGACTAAACTACAGCTACGTACCGCACAGTTCTCTTACCGTGTCTGATCCTCGGGACTTTCTTCAACCTCGTGTTTCCTGTCACTTCCTCGACAACGGTTTATAGAAATCACGTTTCACAGAAATCACGTTTTATAGAAATATTAAAGTGCATAAAAATAAGTAAAATGAAAACAAATGAATAAACAAACAAAATAAAACAAAATGAATAAAATAAATAAATACAATAAATAAATAAACAAAAATCAAAACTAAATAAAATAAAACGCGCAAATTATTTCATATTATCTGGTGTGCTTTCTAGCAAGAATCACAAATCATTTTCTGCTCCAAATTAGCCTAAGAAGGATCTTGGTGTGTACACATTGTGTTTTACATAGTCGTAAACTTGCAACGCTGGTCGTTGTAAGTTATCCTAAATGTCACCGAAATGCGCAATATTTTGTGGGATCATTACCACGTCTAGAGTTTTGCGCTGGTTTTGAATGAATAATTGGTCCCTCAATGAAAGACGTCCTTGTGTGTTTGCACAGCTGTTTTAGCCGGCCGGCTTTGGATGCATTGGAATAACGTACCTTTTGTTCACCTGCAAGAGCAATGGCAAGTGCTCTGCGCAATTTGAAGAAAATGTTTCAAAACACTTTTCCATATGAGATCGCGCTTTCAGCTTTATGACCCAGCATCACCAAGTGACAAACTTAGCTTGAACCAGGCAGCAAGTAATATAAAACTTTATTTCAACTGCTATTTAACCTAACACAGTGCCCAGGAGACTGGAAAACAAATTTACAAACTAAACATCAGAAAAACATTCGAATAAATCTACTATGGCTGGTGTGGTGGAGTGTGCAAAATTGTTGCAATTTCCCTTTAATTCTCTGATTTTATGTGAATAAAGTTAAATAAACGTACTCACCAATCGCCACATGTATTTTTGAAAGTGTTCGAATAGACATGCGAGTATCACATGTTACAAAACTGCGGGATTTAATAACGAATCATTGCCAGCTCAATTAACGCAAACAATCTGGTTGAAAATGTTGTTGCCGACACAGCCATACTGTTCACTTTTTCCCACATATTTGTCTCATTAATCAGTACGTATTCACTGCCTTTCTGGCTTCGATAACATATTGTTCTAGCTGCCAAAGCTTACATTTAGCTGACATGTGACACAGTATGTTCAATCTAATCTACATGCATGACCGCTGGCCTCACGAATCTGGCAGCGAGCTGTTCAACACCGCGTTTCATGAAACTCACTCCTCGTGAACTTGCGTCAGCTCAGTCATTGGCCCCGGTACCCTCATATAAAATTTACAAGGATAAGTACAATTGGTAAAACGAGTTATTCTCCATTCAATAAAACACCATGCCGGTCTGTTGGTTTTGATGTTGTAGATGACACTGATTTGTCAAAATGTTTTCAAAGGCCACTAGCTATCATTGTGTTCAAAGTACCCGCAAACCCCTCCAGGAATAACACTTATTTAACTGGCCGTACGCACTTTTTCATCGTTACAATTGGCACATAAATTACTATATGTATCAACGTTTAGCATGCGTAATGCCAAAGTGATGGTGCTACCTGCACATAATGTTGCATGCCAGTTGCTTCACAGTGGTTTAATTGTGACGCGCAGAATTGAGTCGCCAAAAGCAATGTGGGTTTATTCTTCTGGATAGGCGGTTCCAACATCCTCTCAGGTTACATTACATATCAGTGTTCCTGAAGCTGTCATGCTTAATTAATTCACATTGGAAACGCATGCATTTTACTACCGCAGTACGTGGCGTGATTCACATTCTGAATTGAAAATTCAGACTGAGTTAAGCGCACAGCAACATGATGCATTATATCTTTTTTATGAAACTAGTTGGTCCCTTTGTCGACAATATAATGCTCTCATGTATAGGGAGACATTGCATTGCTTTTGTCCACCAAGTACACACATCACTTTTCTGAACGCGATACAGCACTTTTTCTATAGAGGAAAATGTTCGTAGCTCAGGTAGCGTAGATGGTCGTTGTCCGAAATGTCCGAGGACGTTCAACAACAGATCCGACAGACAATCGTACCGGCGATCACACGGAATAGGAACACGCAACTGATTTCCAAGCAAGAACGAGACGCACTCACAAATCTACAAAATAATGAAACAATCATAATACTACCGGCGGACAAAGGACGCATCACGGTGATAATGGACAAGCCAGATTACATTGAGAAGGCCAAACAACTGCTAAATGACACAACGACCTACAAGCCAACCGATCATGATCCAACTTCAAACGTCATCAATCGAATCAAAACGACGCTCAAGAAACTGCAAGCAACACACGAAGTAACCAGGCAGGAGCGATGGAAAATGAAAGCCGATGATACCGACGTTGCACAATTCTACGGACTACCAAAGGTGCACAAAGAAGGAACTCCACTTAGACCA
>SJOL01006176.1:213374-312372 GCA_004794785.1 Opisthorchis felineus
CCTATGCTTCCATCAAGGTCCTTGTCCAAATAATAGATAAGCGAAGTCCGTTCTTCAATATCACTATTGATGATAACTATTAGGCTGCAGAATCCTTTCGGTGCCTAGATGGCCTGCCACCTTAGGGAAGTGAGCGGGCTGTGATGCCACCTGGTTGCCCAAGCCAGAATAGAGCAGTCCATTTGAAGCGTTTGGGTTTGAGCCACGTACTTTTCCGCCAGCCATTCCCCCGTTAATCAATAGGATATCTCGAGCTTCTAGATGAATACTCGGTACCAGTTTCCCGAGGGGAGCATCAAAGATTTCATATCGGGTTCCGATTTGGCCAACAAATGGTGCAATCTTCTGAAGCGCAGCACCATGATTGAGGACCAAGTAACTTTCTGCTTCCTTGTTGTTTGTCCCTAGTCGAAAAACGACGTGGAATTTTGGAAGCGGCTACCGAATCCAACTGAAAAGTATCCGAAATAGACAACCAAAGCAAGCGCCACTGTGTGCCAATTTCGTACAGGCTTCAAGGTAGATGCTGCGGCGTTTGAACATTTTTGGGGACCTTCCTTAAAATGGAACAGTCTCAGTTGTGATGTGCGTTTTTTGTCCTGCACCAGCGGTAAGAGTTTTAGGGCTTTCAACACGCTTTCCCTCGGTCATCTTGTTGGGCGGCTTTCCTAAATAACTCTCCCACCATCCAAGGAGTTCAACTAAAGTCACTTACCAGGTTGCTCAGCGTACCTTATGATGCATTTCTCCATTTCGACTAGCTAACTGATTTTTTGAGAAAAATACAGGCCGCACAGAGGATGTGAGCAATCAAAATCCGGGGAGTGTTCAAATGCACCTAGTGTAGATGGAACGTTTGGGCGAAAATTGGACACACTAGTGGCTCTAGAACTGCCCTTCGACTCTGACTGCTTTTGGAGGTCACTCGGGGTTACACAAGATAAGGGGATTTTGCTAGATGCGCATGCGAAAATGTGAAAACTGTTTGCAATATCTCCGTGTGAAATATGGATATATTGACTGATCTCGGCGTTTTTCTATTTCACTCATTAGCGACTTACTGCGACCAAGGTACACACACGTTAATTGCTTGTCTAATTGGAGCAGCTTTGCATACTGTTCTACTGTTTTCACAATATTTGCTGGTTAAGTGGGAACGCGCGTGCATGAAAACCATAGCTGGCTGCTTAAATTTTACGATAAGCAATTGTTCTAAATTTTTAAACGCCGCTTGCTTGAACCTAACGCGGTGATGAAATATTGATTAGAAATAAAATAAAATAAAATAAGAAGTAAAAATAAACACCAGCTGGCACGACGATAAAACTGTCCTTGCTGGATTATATCTGTTGACAGCCTTCGAGTATGTTGAATAAGGAAACCGGCCAAAACCATTGTTCTTTCCTTACCAAATATGTCGCGTGAAAAGGTGAACCAGGCTGGCTCAATCATGAGGGTACACGTTCGCTTTGAAATGGTATTCGCGGATATAATTGTTGTCGAGAACGTTGGGATGAGGCAGCCCATGGATGAGCTACTGGGAAGAAGTACGTATAGCTCACTTCACCTTTCAATCTGATCAATGTTTCCAAGCAAATGAACACACATACAGCTGCATTATTGTGTTACCATGTACGCACGCACCGTCGCTTGTCTAATGCGAAAAAAAATAATCCGCAGTATATTAAAGATCTCTCGTTCGATTAGGTCTAAACAGTGAGGTAGCTAAACACAATATTTGGACAAGTCGGCTGCTGGTGCTCAGTAGAAATTAAATTATGAATGGATTGCTGATCAACTAAACAACAGCACATAACCAGTGAAAATTTTGCCAACGTTTTAGCCTAGTATGAAGTGAGCTTAGGATGTTTTGGACTCCCAGAATTACCTAGCAACGGGAGCAGTTGACACTTACAAATTTAATTTGAGACTTTGAAGAAAGTATCAAAGCATATCAAATGTGACGCATAAAATGTAAAGGGTTTTTATGCTCTCCCTGCTTAAGTTCACCAGAAGAATAACGATTTCCCTGGCTGTGGAAAAAGAGTTGTTGGAGGTGCACGTTAAATTGCGGGTGGATAACTTGTTTATTTGGCTGGGGGTAACCGACCATTATTTCCAACCTAATGCTGGGTGTGGGTTTTTAATAAATCGGTACCACCTGAGTTGACAATCTTAGACCCGTGTGTTTGTAATTACCGCATGATATTTAATGTAATGTTATAAGGACGGATTTACATCAATTTTGTTTTTCTGCCGTGCATAGCCGGCCGGATCAATCAGTCAATTAAGGTTTACCCATAAAAGTCTCGTGCACAATTAACTTTGCAATTCGCATATATTTTGGAATCAGCATATGTTCTTCTGGGGCCTCATGTTGACGGGCGTTAAGAAAACACATAATAAGCTACAGGGTTCAATGCAAGGCTGCCGTTATGAACTGGCAATTTAGCCTGGAGTTGTTCAAGCTGACGGCTGTTAAATCGTGTAACCAACGACAGACTTGACGGTTGATCCTAAGCTGAACGCAACTAAAATTTGTGCAATTTTAACCACTTTTCATGCACTATGCAGAAGTGATTCTGGTGGGTAACAACACGCAAATGCGGCGTTCGCCTGTTCTCACATTTTCTCCCGGCATCTTCAAACCTGCTGAAAATTCTAGCGGGGAAAAGAGAATCAAATAAAAATCCAATATGGCGATTTTCCACCCAAATGTATCAATCGGCCTTTTATCATATTTAACGAGGAATATTTTGATCTTTAGTTACTTGTCACATGAAAACCTAACATTCAACAAACTATCAGTGGTGTGAGATTCGATTTATGTTCCCCCATTGTGGTGCACATTCCAACGATAGCAAGGCTTAAAGAAACAGCGACAAGTTTCGTAAACATCTGGGAACTTGTGCTGTTCTTACTGTGAATTGCTGATTTGAACCGCGTTGCCAACCGACCTGTAGAGTACGTGAGAAGTTGTGCACAAAATGTGAGCAAAATATATAGAGCGGCTCAAGTAAGGATAATTCAGCGTGCTACTCGGGGCAAGAGAGTTGCATTCTATGCGGTATCCTTAGACAACAAGCGAACGCTGGACACTTGTGCTGCACAAAATTGGCTTTATTTTGGCATTTGTTCTACGTGTTGGGTTTTTCCCCTAATTATCCCAAAAATCGCAAGTTCAAGTAATCTGGCATTTTGCGACAGCGATTTTGTTGTTACTGGCAGGATGCTGAGACCTCCACCGAAATAATTTAGTCTTTTATTTCACAACCCACGTGTATCAGGTTGTGTCACATCGTCAATCAAATTCATAAGAAAAGGTATAGCACACTATGGTGCAGTGCGCTCAAATCAGTCTGATTCGTCACTTTAGGGTGACTCACTCCCCGTATTATGATAGTAAAATGCATGAGCGTTCAGTGTGAATTAATTAAGTATGACAGCTTAGGAGACATTGACATGTGATGTAACCTGAAATGATGTTGTAAACACACCTTTCAACAAGAATGAACCCATTTGCGTTTTCGACGACGTCGTTCTGTGCCTCACAACTAAACCATCGTGCATCAACTGGCCTGCAACAATTGTGTGCATATGGCACCATCAGTTTGACTTTATGTATGCTAATAATTAATACATATAGTAGTTTATGTGCCATGTGTATCGATGGACAGGCAAGTACGGCCAATTTAATAAGTGCCATTCTTCGAAGGATTTGCAGCTGGTCTAAAAAATGTGATGGCTTTTGCAAAGATTTAAGCACGTCTCTTTTATCTGCAACGGCAAGCCACTACCAAGCCCGCAGGATGTTTTAGTGTATAATACGTAACTCATTTCACCAACTGCACTGATCCCTGTAGAATGTATATGAGGGTAACAGGGCCAATGATTATGCTGACACGAGCTCACAATTATCGAGTTCCATGGAACGCGGTGTAGGTTTATGGAGTTGTTAAACAGCTCGCAGCCGGACTCGTGAGGCAAGCGGCCTTCCATATAGTGAACGTCGCTAGCAGACTTGTTGACGACACACAGCGACTAATATATCTTATCCTCTATTGCACCGGCGAAGCGATGGCAGCAATAGAAGACTGCATGTTGCTGCCAGAAAGCGACGGCTTCGTAAAAGCAATGGACATCCTTCATAAGGAGTTCAGACGGCCCATGACATAGCCCAAAGCTTCATTGATAGTACACTGATCGGGGACCCCACTGCTGCTGAGGTCACCGACGCACTAAGGAAGCCAGTACGTGAAATGCACAGTTGCGAGATCGCCCTTACCCACCCTTACCCAGGTTACACTGCCGACTTGAATTGCTCGACAAACCTGAAACGGATTGTGATGCGGCTTCCCAGGCATCTCCAACGAGAATGGGCAAAGCTAGCTGACAATATTCTATACGATCAAAAGGAACCGTCCTTTCACCAACTGGCTCAGTTTCCTAAAAGTAATCTGTCCGCAGCGACAAACGTGTATGGACAGCTAGCTAGTGGCACTAACCGAGTGTCCAGTAGAGGTGTGGATCATATTAATCGACGCACCAAGTTCCCTGGTCCACATGTTAACGCCGTTGCATCTAAGGCTCTCAGTTGTCCGGTGTGTACGGTCCATCACTCCTTATGCGATTGAACCGCATTCCAGGCCAAGTCTGCAGAAGAGAACTTTCAGACAGTGAGGGAACGTAAGCTGTGCTTTAATTGTCTGAAACCCAACCACCGAGCAGACCACTGCCGAGCCCCAATCACTGCGACGTGCTAAGATGCGCCAACTGCCATCATCGGTTACTGCACATGGACAGCTACTTGAAGCCATCCACTTCGCTCACTGCTAATATAAACTCGAATTCAGTGGAAGTTCATTTCTACAGTCTTATTCCAACGCCTGTAGCCTGCCGGTACCACAATCATGCGACTTTATGGTCTGCCTAAGGTTCACAAGAAAGATGTTCGATTGAGGCTGATTTTGGATATGTGTAATTCCCATATCACGCAACTGCCCAGTGGTTAGTCGAGGCTTAAAAACACGTACGTTGACAAGTATGCCAGTATGGTCTCCGTGATCCTCTGGGTTATGGGAGCTGAAAGAAGGTGTTGATATTGGCTCCAGATTCATGTGCTTTTTTTGACGTAAATTCGCCTTTCACCAACGTCCCTCTCTTGGAGACTATGGACTTTATCCGTGAATCCATTGACTCCTGAGATTTGATACTCCCAATTGCCAGTTCTGCGCTGTACTTTCAACGTACTATTCCAATTCAATTCCACATTTTACCGACAAGTCGATGGAGCCGCCATACGTGCTTCACTTGGTCCCTCGTTGAGTGACATTTTATGGGCAAACTGGAGCTCATCCGGTCAGTTAAATGGGGGGATCAGACGTACGCGGTTTTCGGCTGGAACTCTGCGGTCTTGGTTTACAACCAACCATTTACTCAGCCTTAACCTCAAAGACAAGATGCAGTCCTCACTCGGAATATGGTTGTGTATTCTTTTTCCTGCTGGTGTTCGGCGGAGTACGTTGGGTGCACGACACGTCATCTTTCCAAGAAAATACGTTGGCATCTCACCTACCAGAATATCATTAGACTCAACAGTTCAGTTCAGCTAAAGGCTCAACTATGTCCCACTTGATTGACACCTGGCACGTAGTCACTCCAAATGTGTCGAATGTGCCAAGGCAGTCGCTGTACGCCTGCAAAGCCCGGTACTGTGCTGTCAAAAATCAAAAAACGCTGAGCCTGCTTTGGTCATGTAGCACGACTCAACCGGCCAAGTCACTTAACGGCGCTATGGACTGTCTCGCAGTATTCTATTACATGCGAACTGGGAGCACACATAACCAAGTGTTCGTGTTTCCACGTTTTTACACGTCACTAAACAAGCGTTCCGACGTATTTCAATTTTCAATCCCATTTTAACCATTAGATATGTGCTGACCTAATGACCGGATCCACAGAACAATAATGTTTGTCACTGTGTTCGTGTTAAACTACGTGGATACTTAAGCAATATATATATGTATATACTCGGCTTCCCGCACGATACTCTCAAGATCAGCAAAAACGTCATCGATGTTCCTAGGTCTTGCCTGTACTTGCAACCCGGTTATCAGTAGAGCCTCGGCAAAACTTTCACAAATCCTGTGAGTACCGGTTAACTCAAGATGCCTTATCTGTATCTCCGGCACGTACAATCCCCCGCATATGCTTTTGCTCATGCTTGACGTATGTGGCTCTGAAAGCACAAGCCTAATTAACGTTTATCAATCCCGTGAAGGAATTTTCCTGTTGCCACCTTAAGAAGGTCAATATGACCAGAGCAAGACAGTCTCTTAATTGTCCGGATGTTCGCTGTATCAAGCGAAAACATTTAGGGTTATATTATTTCTGTGCTAGTTCAAACTTTAATTCCTTTCTGAATTCGGTGGCTATTACATGGCAAAAATCCCGCATCAGCCAACAATTAAAAGACCCGCCAAATGCGATTCATAATCATCTATTTAGGAAAGAACAAGGAATTATGTTCCTGCCACTGCTGAGAAAAAAGAAAAGCAGAACAACCGATGCACAAGAAGGTTCATAGCACGATTACAGATAGACAGACATTACAAAGATTTCCGGCAACCGGAAGCATTGCTTGAATGAATTCTTCTAGTCGGGCGTCCAAAACCTGCAATTTATTTTTGCAAAATATTTTCGATATAAGCGTTTTCTCATTTGCATTGCAAAAGTCCGCCTACTGACCAATTTAGGACCGACGCATAATATAATTCACATAGAGGACAACATTCTACCCTGGTTTCCACGTTCGACAAACGCGTTCAACATCACGTGGTGTCCGTCTGATTATATAACCACAAATTCTTAGGAACTTATTCGATTTTTTTCTATAATTTACTGGCCAATATACATTTTAATCCTCAATTTACTTTTTTTTGTAACGTACGCTTTGAGGAACTCTCTCATCTCCAATCGACGGAAGGCGTGGTCACTCTAGACAACGGGTTCATTTTTGAGAACCTTCAAGCCTATAATTTAGAAAATCACATTGAGTCCAGTTGAGTGCGTTTGCGTCCGTTCTGTGGCTTTGAAACCAGAAGGAAACGCAGGAAGTATCTGCAAGCTATACACATCAAATTTAAAAAGGATGAATCTGAATGAGCTACAGAATAAGTGGACTGCTTGCAGCATTCTATTCGGATGTTCTACTGGAGAAAGACAATTTAACGCATTCCGCTCAATATGGCAAGTGACCCTCTAGGCATCATATAAGAAGAAACCATCTAAAGTAAGCACACGGAGGTGGTTTTCTTTCCCTCGTATTGTTAGTTGTCATTTTGTGTAACAGAATCATCTAAAAATTGAAAGCCACAATACTCTGCCTAAGCATAATGCATATTGCATTTCGTTCCGAATGAAAACAATCACACGTACAGCTAACATACGAGGAGTTTCCTGAATAGCCAGCGCTCCTGCAGGATTACCTTATGTTTAGTAGCTGAGTTCACAACGCGTGGCGACAGTCGCCTAAATTATGCTTGCGCTTGGGGCAGTTCGCACGACCAGGTTATTATTCGATCGCAACCGACATATTTTATGGATGAATGACCTTTTTGCTTATTGATGCCGAAATTCCAGGCTTAGTTCTGCCGAGTACTAAATATTTGCTTGCATTGCCTCAAACCTAATTATGTTCGTTCATGACAAGAGAACGTATCGGCCAATATATGAGGAGTTACCTGGCTTCGAGACTTCTAATATCGAAAAATAAAAAAACAACTCTATTGGGCACTATAATAAAGCTTGCTGTGATCCTAAGCATTCCAACATTTGAGCAATGCACAACAATATAAAGAACCACGTTTGCTGACATCAACAGTTTGGAAAAATCACGAGCTTGTCTGACGTGAGTTACTAAGCTAGTTTGCTTCTGTGTGATTGCTCAAACGATGCTTTCCCATCCGGCTTCAGTAGCCCGCTAAGCAAGTTTCATCTTTTTAGGTGTACATTTGACATTCGCCGACATCATGGAAATCTGAAACGTTCTGGGGACTGACGGCATTTGCGATACTATATTTTTAATTATGGCTTAAACGAGAAACACCGGCTAGAGCCTGTCGCTTTTTCATCCTATTCGAGGTCGTGTGCATCAGCGATCCTGTAACCCTTTTCAGCCGGACTCCCGAAAAATTTCAACACGGTCAGGAACTCCAATAGGGTGGGGCGGTACTACCGCACCTAGTCAACTTAGTGCGGGAAACCTTATGAGGAAGACGTCTAGAAATAAATCCGTACTGTCCCCTTCAGCGATAGTGCAATAACAGCAAAGGAAGCAGCAAGCGTCTTTACACGAATGGAAGCAGCAATGATGCATCTCTCTCAGGGAGGCCGTTTTTTTAACAGTCGGTCCTAACATCCACACATCCGATCTACCAGAGACATAAAGACCTCCAGTACGTTATCTTGTGTGGCCGGAGAGCTTTAGAAACCAGAAATTTCAGTGTCTCTCAAGGGGATCTGTGATTCGCAGCCGTTTACGAGTAAGACAGTCATGACATGATTCCCTAAAATTACCGCCTCGCATTTCCGACATATATGTTCAACCGTAGGGTAGTTGATGTAACATTCATTCTTATACGGACCAGTGTTGCGTAACGGGCTCAATGTTGGGTCGCCCTATTCAACTTTTTCTTCAAACTATCGAAACCAGGACAGTTTATTTGCGATTCTATGCCTACGGCCGCTGATTCTGCTCCAAAGCCTCTCATTGTAAACCCTCATAACTCAGTTGCTTGCAAATCCCTTCGGAGTTGCTTCGTTTATATGTATGAGAGCGGTTCATTTCATACTAAGTTTTTCAAAGTGTGCACACTTTTGGAAGCTTGGCAACAAGTGGCTCTTGCTAAGACATTGTTCCCTTATTCGATTTCAAGAAAGTCCTCTTCGAAAATACGCTGATCTTAGTGATTTTAATCTTAATCTTCCCCGTATATACACAGGAAGGCTTGCATTTGGCCTCAGGGATGAATATAACTTGGCTGGTTTGATTCTATTCGCCTTTGCCCAGTCAGGTTGACTGGCTTAGTTTAGGCCAATGAATCTCAGCGAGGCCAACTAGGCTTTGTCTCATTACGTCACCGTGCGAAATGAAAAGACATAAGTCCGATGCTGAAAAAGGCAACCTCCTGCAAGCTTACATTCAGTTATTGCTGGCAATGCAAAGGTTGCATAAAACCTCAGACCGACCTCATACGTCTTACTGAACCCTTCATTATCCGACAATGTCAGCCTCAACCTCTTCACAGGGACACCTGGAAATCTATTTTCCATTAATGCGACGGACGGCGTCTGGAAGTAGCCAGCGAATTCTTCTAGCACGAACGCGAAAACCGGTGATTTGAAAGCCATCAGCAGCCAACCAGCAACTCAATTTTGATGGCGCATGAAGCGAGTCCCCTAAAGGGCACTCACATGAGAGAAAGGAATGTTTGACAGATTGCATATTTTTGCAATACACTGGGAACTGCAGGGTAAACCACTTCAGCTTCATGATTTTGTTTAGCGCTCGTTTGTTTAAAAATTGCTCTAATAATGGGAAAAAGATCGATCGGCGGCGCATTATTATTTTCTTAATTACGAAAAAATAGGCGTTATTGGAAAATACAACAATTGGTTGTGTTATTTTATACCGAATGATTTTCGTTCACCTTGTCAATCATTTCATTATTGGCATGTTGAGATTTTTTGCATGTGTTCCAGAAAGCTGAAGTACCTTCCTATTCTTGTTTTGCTAGTCTGCATTTGTCTGCTTTTTGTCTGCTGTTACTCAGACGTATTTTATTTTTTTGTCTTGCTAGACCATTAATTCAAATGTGCTTATACGTATTGTATAACTTTGAGCACATCTTTATGTGTCTTCTGTTGTGACAGCTCAGTTTCTCGTGTTTGTTCCGGATCAGCAACAAGTCTGCTCTAAAATTATTATTTGGTGATTCACGCAAAATGCGCTGTTGGAAACCTGACGCTGTCTGTAGTATGGTATAGACGCAACTGCTGTGAGCTCAGAAGTCTTGTTTTGACAGGCTTTAGTTTACGCCCAGTTGTAAGAAGACGTATATATAATCTTCGAATAAAATGCGCCATTTATTTGCGCACTTTACAATAATGGGATTTCTGGCACACTTTGTCACTGCTGCGATCATCTTTAATGTTATGTGTTCAAGTAAGTGTATTTGCGAATACTGAATACATGTTTGTGGCAATTATGTGTGATAGAACTAATGCGAGCAAATTCTGAAATTCTGAAATAAGTCAAAGGTCGTTGAGTTTTGATCAATTGCTAAATACCGGTGGCAAATAAGCAGAGGAGCATCGAGCTATCGGTTTTACAGCAAGGTGTTATTTGATCTTCGCTATGATTAATGCGGAATTTTTTTTAAAAAAAGATGGAATTTTGTAAAATGCCCAGTCAGAAAAATTAAGAAATATATAATTACTCCTATGCATCAAAACAGCGAGTGCTGCAGTTTTCAGTTAGTGAATTTGTCTTGCTGCTCCAATGGTTTATATGCGCCTGGCGGTGTTGGCCAAAAAGATGGTTGTTTTCTATTTTTATCTGTATTGGTACTGTGACATGATAAATATTTATCCTCCCAGTCGGCTAAATATGAATTATGGATATTCTGTTGTGCACATTATTAAACTCGCATATCACTTGGGACTTTGATTGAAATAAGCCAGTTGGTAATACAAAAATAATTGAGATGTCGTTGAAGGTATATGTGTGTGAAATGTCCGTGAGACTTTGGCATACTCGTCATGACCATAATATGTAACGCTAATGTCCTGAATATGTCTGTGAAAATGCCTTTTGTTGCAGAGAATATCAGAGAACACCTTTATCACTCATATCTTTCTCGGAATGACACGCGTGGTATGATTAGGTCGAAGCATAATAAAGAAGTAAGTAGGCTTGACTGGCGTAGCGCGTTGGCACTCAAATTAAGGAGGGCGATTAAATAATTCTTGAATGCGCAGCATGTTCTACATTCGCTATTGCTTGCAGAAGCGACGAAAAACTTGGGGGGTGTGAGCGCAATATTACTAAGAATGTTAGTATCTCAAATTTTAGTTTGGGTTTCACAGTATTCCTGAGTTTCTCAAATTTTCGGTCCAGTGTAACCCAGTTTTCAACAAAAGCATTATCACTAAACGTAGTAGCTAAAGCCCAGAAAACCTATTGCACTGCGAGTGGTGCTCAACGAAGCTTACTTAAGTTGAGAATCACCCGTTGATTCGGCCTGGTAAAATATATGAAAAGGGTTGAATGATAATTAAGAAATAATAAAATTAGACGGGGTAGCTCAGAGAGTATCTAAAAAACGCATTGCACGTGCCAAAGTTGGAAAAATTCTCCCCACTCTTCAGAGCATACCAGCTAGAGCTGGTCCCTGGTAATGTGCATGGCGACGAAAACCGCTGTGCAACACGTCCTACCGCGGGCTACATTTTAGACGAAACGCAATAATAACTGTTCAATGCCCATACTAATTTATGGAAAGCCGAATGTTTTGTCGTTTTGTGGAAACGTTTCGTGCACATTTAAGTTGTGCTGATGCATATTGGAAAAGAAATCACCTGTTTGGGTTGTAGAAAAGTTTCTCTCAATTTATCCTTGTATTGTTGTAGGATCGTAAATCCCTTGAACCCTTGAAATAGGATGAAGCAATATTTGCTTACCAAGCGATAAACCCTCTTCATCGCTGTTAAACATACGAAAAACCAAAACTTCCTGAAAGGATCAAATAAATGAAGGAACCGCTCCCGTATTAATTGGTCCTCCAAAGTCTAAAATGCGAGATGTTGAATTAACCGCATTCAAAAGCCTTTTTCCAGGTGGCGTTTATTCATCACCTAAAAATTTGGAAACAAGGTACAACCCACCACAAAACTGACACATACATAAACGTATGGAAAGTAAATGCGGATACCATAGTACTTTTGTTCGCTAGTTAATGACAATCTACTGGAGTTTAGTTAGTTGGTTATCTTTTAGAATACCGCCAGTGGCATTTTGAAATAAAACCACACACGCATTTGTATTTGGCAGGAGATATCCTGCGGTAAACCAATAATCATTTGGCTGGGGAAATACTTCCATTGGGTTGGGAAAAAATTTGCTGTCCTATTTTAGGCAACCTGGTATTTACAGGATATTCACCCGAGAGTAGAAGTTACCAGATTCAGGATATTCAGTAAGGAAAATATCGAACGAATTTAATTACGGAAAGGAATGTTGCTGTATAGTATCTGGTTCGAATAGCTAGTAAGCAAAGTACAACCGACATGCACATAACCGTTTACCAACAGTTCGGAATGCTGCAGAATTAACCAGCTCAAATCGCAGAACTACATAAAACTTGTTTATGCATACGGTTGTTTCTCGTTGACATGAGCAACCAATTACAAAGCAAACTTTCGGTTTCCTACATAAGGAGCAGAGCATCCCTTTGCAGTATCAGAGGCCCCGTAGACTGCATCTTAGTTCCATATAAATAATGAAGCACATTTTATCATCGCAATCTAAGACTATGGCTGTTTTTAGCAACGAAGTTGAAAAGCTTCATTGACCAAATTAGTTGGCTTCGTTTGAACAATGTTTGTGTTAAAAATTCGGAGATTTGCGTAATTAGGAGATGTTTCTGGCAGAAGGTTTGTATCAATTCTACCTTCAGCAGTGATTAAAATAAATAACAGTGGTCCTGCCTCACATTCAGCCAGGGGCTTTACATTGGGTGCTTATTCATCTGCAACCCTAAATTCAGCCCCGTATAGCAAGACCAATGTGCTTCATTCTATGTATTCCCCAGAATATATTTCCTGTGCGTGGATGTTGGAAGACATGGTAACACTAGGATATTGCAAACGACTCAAGTTTCTGAAGTGTTAGCTAGCCTACAGCCTCATGAGACTGAAATGATTTTCCACAGAGGTGCGGAGAGAACAACATAAAGCAGTTCGTTTCAGTGCTAGGTTAATATATTGCCTTCCGCGTCACTTACATAAAATCTGTTGAATCTGCATTAGTGTGGTTTTTGGCTTTAAAATTGCGATTGTTTTCTATATGTATATATTTAGAACCGATTTACTGGTGATTACGTCGGTTGATTGTCCTTTACTTTGAGGTTCTCTCTGTACGGTTTGCGTTGCAAAGAAAATATGAGGAAGGATGGCAAGCCATTAACCTTAATTGATATCTCGATGATTCCCTACGTGTTATCGAAGCCAGACTATTCAGCGGATGCTCACATCTATCAGGCCTAGGTCACTTGATCAGTCGAAGAACTCGGTCGGTTCAACTCAACTATATACAGCCAACCTTCCTATGATTCCAGCGCATTGGACAACTTGGAGATTACATTGTATTACCATTGGGTTATTCCTTCCAGCGTCCTTCTGGCTTCTAGCGCCCTCTGCGTTCATCGCCCCATTCTAACAAGGACCCGATAATTTAAGGTAGAAAACTTACACGCATTACTGTCTAGACAAAGGCAAATCCTACTATTTGGCAACCGTGGTCCAAGAAAAGCGTGCCGAAGTAAAATATAGAATTATGTTTGGAACAGGTTTTCTTAATGAACCTGCATTTTAATTGCATTTCTAACTTCATGAATTTTGTTACCAACTGTCAGTTGCTTATTTGGTTGCAAGACAATATGGTGCATAAGTGTGGAAAAACAAAATATTAGTAGTCTTTCTTGCCTTAGTTGAAAAAATCAAAGCCTGCACAACTTTTTAGCACGTGATGATTAATTCAGGGGTTTACAAGAGTAGCTTGGCTTATTACACTAGACGCCGTTTATATTATGGCGCTGAACCATTCAAGACATTTGACGAGTTGGTTGTCTTCATTGATGGATGCGATGCACAGGCTGTTGCCACACGATTCTTCTCTGCTGCTAAATTTTGGCACTAATAAACGTGAAGTAGCACTTGATTTAGTAGCAGCCTCGCCCGACCCAATTCATTCAGGCCGAAGCAGAATTCAACCAAGCCACTTGCTGAAGCGCCAATTAATAAACCCGCTAAAATTTTATTTCAACACTGAGAATCTGTTTAGGCATGAGGAGAAATGCTGGGCCGGTTATAAGGAGATGCTGAAGAGGTAGCACTGATTCGTCTAGAAACCTCTACGACTTTTTGAAATAACGCAATTACTATTCAACAGCAGTATGTTTGGTACAAGTATAATCACTACATGTACTGTCACGGGCATTCATCAACCTCTAAAAATGCATGTTTTGAATTGCATGTCTCCCTTTACTCTATTGGGTGCCAGCCAAAACAGTTCAATTTATTGTAGACAATCACTACTTAAATTTTATTTAGTTGCACTCGCCGACCAGTCAGTATCAGGGAACATTCCTGCGTTTATGCACACACTAGTAAATCAAACAGTCTTTTGAAGGCTAAATTAGCGTATAATCCTGTACAAAATGGCTTACAATGGCACGTCTAAGGTTTACGGTTAAACTGGTACAGATTTACCCATGTACGTTTATTAAAATATCCCTAAAAACAGTGTACAATATGTATAGCTCAATTTTACAGAAAACCCAATTTGCTGCAACTAAGCGAACCTAAGGGGTAATTTTTACAGGCGTCTATATAGTTGTGTCGGTGCAAAACAAAGTGCAAATCATCCAAAGGCGTTGGTACTTCAACTTCAGAGCAATTATGTGTGACTCGTGAACTATAAGAATGCTGTTAGTTGTTGTAAAAGCTGCAGTATACTACCAACATTTAAGATGAGGTTTATGCCAATATATTGTGTGTCAACTTTATCCCAAATTCATCACCGTAGCAGACGACATGGGAGGTATGTTTATGCTCATGGTTTGTACAGAAACAAAATAATTATTCTGCTAGATAAGTTCTCATTATTTTATCTGGAATCGTGCCGGAAAACAAATGAGTTGTCACCTCAGCGTTTTGAAAATGCTTCCAGTATATATTCAACTCACAAATGTTAATGGAATGTAGTCGTTTTAGCTGCTATATTATTTAGAGAGGAAAAGAATACTGCATTTGAGTGTTGTCGCGCGATCTACTTAGGATAAAGTCACTGTGATTGACTTCCGTATTTGGTGTTTTCAGTAGACTCTGTAATATTTTGACAGCAACTTTCACCAAACGCACACATTTCGGGAGATAATACCGTAGCATATTGCACACTCCAATCGGCAAGTAAACTAATGTCACGCTGGCGCCACCGATTTGAGATGCTACCAAACACTACCTGTTGTTCACAGTTCCTTCCACCTACTGCCAGGTTCTATGTAACCTCTCAAAACCTACCTTATTCATTACATCGTTCGGTCTACCTGAAAGCCTGACACTTGGATTTGATCACATCGAATTCGGTTGGACAATTCGTAATTTACCGGCGCAAAGCGCAAGAAAAAGTTGACAGATGAAGGTGGACTGGAGAATTCAGAAACTACTTTGGGTCAGTTGCGTTTAGTGAACTCAGGAAACTATTCTACACAGACGGGATATCAGCCTACTAAGTTTGTATGACATGAGGTTTCAGAGGTGTCGTAATTTATCGCGAGACACTGCCAGAGGTCCTGACAATGAGCGGAGGAATAGCCATTGCTATGGTGCCAACTCTTTTAGGCTTTTTCACTCTGGATATTTCAAAGTAGGATGATCAGGTTAAACACATATAAATAGACAACTTCTACGAAGTGTGCGGGGGACTGATGGCGGTGGCTTATTCATGTTTACTTAGTCTACCGCTAGGGTGAGGTTTTACGCCTCAGCTAAATTCGTTGTGAGAGTATTCATCATTTATCGTCATCTCATACGTAAATTGATTGATATTTCATCACCTTTCCAGATTGTTTTATCAAATTTGACACATTTTTTCTAGTCGACCGAAATACTTCAACCAAATGATTAGTCTCAAGTGAGGATTGCCTCCGACCCCATCCACACACTATCGTAGACTGTCATCATGGACCCGTTTGCCAACCACTGTGCAGATATACTTCAGGGAGCCATTCCACCGATCGAGCAATATAGGTTCAAGCTATAAAATGGCAAAATGGATGCCGACCACTGATGTAAGCATCAATGCTCGCGTCCTTTCGTGCACGCGAACTTATCATCGTACTTCGGCTGGATTAGGGGGTGTATTTTAAAAACAAAAAGATCTCCATCACCATCAGCAAATATGATAGCGAGTTACTGGTTGGCTGCTGATAGCTTTCTAATCACTGGCTATTCGCGTTCGTGCTAGGAGAATTCGCTAGCTACTACAGGACGACATTCATCACATTAATGGAAAATATATTATTAGGTGTCCCTGTGAAGAGGTTGAGGCTGACATTGTCGGATAATGAAGGGTCCATCAGGACGTATGAGGTCGATCTAAGGTTTTATGCAACCTATGGCAAACACGGTAGATTTTCTTTACACTGCCAGCATTAACTGATTGTTAGCTTGCAGATGGGTGTCTATTTCAGCATCGAACTTCTGGCTTTTCATTTCACACGACCACAAAACGGGAGAAAGCCTAGTTTGCCTCGCTGAGATTCATTGGCCTTAATTAAGCCAGCCAACCTCATTGCGCAAAGGCGGATAGAATCAATCCAGGCAAGGCACGTTTATCCCTGAGGCCAAATGTAAGCCTTGCTCTGTATATACGGGGAGCCACTGTACTAAGATCAGCGTATTTTTGAAGAGGAGGTTCGTGAAATCAAATAAGAGAACAATGTCTTAGCAAGAGCCACTTGTTGCCAAGCTTCATAAAATGTTCACACTTTGAAAAACGTAATAAGAAATGAACTGCTCTACTACATACAAACGAAGCAACTTCGAAGGGATTTGCAAGCAAGGGTTTAAATGAGAAATTTTGGAGCAGAATCAGTGACCGTACGCATGCAATCGCAAATAAACCGTCCGGGTTTCGATAGTCTGAAAAACAAAATTGAATAGAGCGACCCAACATTGTGCTTGCTACGCAACTACAGAGCCGTATAAGAATGAAGGTTGTATCAACTACCCTACGGTTAACATACATGTTAAAAATACAGGGCGGTAACTTTAGGGGATCATAAGGTAATCCGTGCGTGTCAAGTGACTGAATCCGGCTGCATGGAACGACCCAGCTCTGGGGGATCAGGTGGTATGTCATAACTGTCTAACTCGTAAACGGCTGCCCATCACAGACCCCTTGAGCAGCGCCGGAATTTCTGGTTTCTAAAGCTTCCGGCTACACAGGATAACATACTGGATGTCGTTGACATCTCCGATAGCTCGAATGTCCGGATGTTAGGACCGAATGTTAAGAAAAGCGGCCTCCCTGAGAGAGATGCAAAGTTGCTGCTTCCATAAATGTAAAGACATTTGCTGCCTCTTTGCTGTCCTTACACTATCGGTGAAGAAGACAATATAGATTTATTTGTAGACGTCTTCCTGATAAGGTTTCCAGCACTAAGTAGACTAACTGCGATAGTACTGCCGCACCCTGTTGTAGTTCCTGACCTTGTTGAAATATTCCGGAGTCCTGTTGACAGGGGTTACAGGATCGCTGATACACACAACCTCGAGCAGGCTGAAAAAGCGGCAGGCTTTAGCCGGCGTTTCCCGTTTAAGCCAAAATTAAGGTATAGTATCGCAAAACCCGTCAGGCCTCCAGAACTTTTCAGATTTCCATGATGTCAGTGAATGTCAAAATCTCCACCAAAAAAGATGAAACTTGCTTAGCGGGATACTGAAGGCGGATGGGAAAGCATCGTTTGAACAATCGCACAGAAGTGAACCAGCCTAGTACCTCACGCCAGACAAGCTAGTATCTTTTCCAAACTGTTGATGTTAGAAAAAGTGGTTCTTTATATTGTTGTACATTGCTCAAATGTTTGAATGCTTAGAATCACAGCCGGCTTTACTATAGTGCACAGGAGATCTGGAAGCCAGGTAACTCCTCATATATTTGCCGATACATTCTCTGGTCATGAGCGAACATAAAAAGGTTTGGGACGATGCAAGCAAGTATTTGGTACTTAGCAGGACTAAGCTTGCAAGTTCGGCACCTATAAGCAAAAAGGTCATTCACTTCTAAAATATGCTGGTTGCCATCAAATACTAACCTGGCGCGCGCTGGTCCTGCGGACTGCTCCGAACGTAAACATATTTTAGGCGAATGTCGTCGCACATTGTGATCTCAGCTACTAAACATGCCGTAATCCTGCAGAAGTGCTGGCTATCTAAGAAACTCCTCGTATGTTAGCTGCCCGTGTTATTGTTTTCATTATTAGGTGGAGCATTGTGGCTATCAATTTCAGATGATTCTGTTACACGAAATGACAACAATACGAGGGAAAGAAAAAAACCACCACCGTATGCTGTATTTTGGATAGCTTCTTCTTGTACGATGCCTAGACGGTCAATTGAGTGGAATGCGTTAAATCCTGTCTTTCTCCAGTATCACATCCGAATAGGATTCTGCAAGCAGTTCACTTATTCTGGAGCTCATTCAGATTAATGTTTTCTATATTTTAGGTGTATGGCTTGCAGATACATCCTGCGTTCCCACTTGGTTTCAAAGCCACAGGTCGGAGGCAAACGCACTCAATTGGAAACAATGTGATTTTCTAAATTATAGGCCTGGAACTTCTCAAAAATGAACCCCAATTGTCTAGGGTGATCACGCCTTCCGTCGATTAGAGAAGGAGTTCCCCAAAGTGCACGTCACAGGAAACGGAAATTGAGGATTAAAAACTGTTGGCTAGTAAATTATTAAAAAAATCGAATAAGCTCCTGGGAGGTTTTGGTTATATAACCGCAGTGTTGAGCGCGTTTGTCGAACGTAGAAGCCAGCAAATATTTCATGCAGAATTGTGGTACTGCAGGATGGTCAATAGATAACTTTGGAGGATATACCACACTGATATTTATTTTTCGTTCAAAACACGTCCCACTGCTCAATGGACCAGGTTAGCTCTGTCTTTACGGCTGAACCCAGCAGCTTTTTATATTTTCGGTTCGTCATAAATTTCTGAAAGCAAGGTTGCGTATGGTTGGGGTGCAACGACGCGCTTTGTGAAGAGTTGACGAAGGCACTGTTTTGCAAGTGCTTTAGAGGGCCCTCAAGTCATATATATATATTGAAAACAACTCCGGCGTTTAATTTGACATTCCAATCAATTGACCTCAGTCGCTTTGCAGTGCGTGAAATTAGGAGCTTTGAAAGACAATCTGAAAAAAAGGAGTGGCAAAAACCCACTAGTAGCTGAATGGGCAGATATGTTAGACGACGCATCCCACTAGGTGTGGATGACTACATTAGGCATGCCCGTGTGGCAGTTACAATATCCGCAAACATATTAATGTATTTAACCCCCAAAATGATGCACGCGCTGTAAATTTGCCGCCTTTTTCAGTTTATTCTAAATGGGAGAAAATTGCTTGGTATTTCCTAAATGCATTTTCAGCATGGCTGTGATCGTGGCCGGTGATCGAGTCGCGGACGCTTAGTGATGGTGGAGTTTTGAGCAACTGAGCGTGTTATTTTTTAGCACTTTTGTTCAAAATTTTACGAAAATTCGAGTCCCTGCGACCACATTACCGCTTCCAAGTCCCCCATGGCCAATATTCTGAAGAGGTTTTACACCACCTACTAATATCATACTTGGGTTAGTCTGTTAAGAACACTTGTCGCGACTCTCTAACAAGCGGATCTATTGACACAATCAACAGTACTTACGAAACATGATTGGGGCTATTTAAATTAGTGGAGTGACTCAATCGGAAACGATTGTTAAATTCTCCGCGGAGTACAGTGTTCATCACGCATAGAAAGGTCATGCCCTTGGATTCCGCGGTTTAAGTGTGCAAATCTCATGCCGTAAGAGGAGAAGCTATTGGCCAGATTATTCAAGCGGGCACATGGTTAGAATCGGTATTCAGCCACGAGGTAAACATTGTTAGCGTACTCCAAACTGACAAGACTTCCACAGGCAACCATATGGAAGGTTTAAGTATTTATTCGACCACCATTGTTCACCATAGTGAGGAGACTGCGCATTCCCGAGGAAAACAGGGATGATGAGGAGGCGTTCCGAGAGCTTTTATTAGACCGTCACACGCCCTGAGTAGTGCACACAGAAGGGATAACACATTTACACAGGCATACATTTGAGCGTATTTGCTAGCATACCCCAACCAACAGATGTATCACGTCGCAAATTTTGAAACGCAGGAAGAATAACTTGTGGACTGTATGTATACGTAACTTGGGCATTATTTGGCGGCTGGCACGTGTTTTGAAATGTGTATGTAACTGCAAATGGTTTTTTTCGTTGGACGAGATCGTTACAGTCATGCTTTCTAACTGCTGATGAATCGGCGGAGGTACCCTAGGAGTGCTATCGCCTTCAAAATTGTGACCTTTATATCATCGTCCAGCGTTGGAACTAATAATTGTCTGTCAAATGTTCTGTGCGGAACTGATCTAAATTTTTGCCAGAAGAGCTATTTTCATATGTGGGACACGTATTATTGCACAATTGTTTGTTTAATTTATAAGTCGCTCATTCAACAAATTAACAGATGCATTTTTGGCCTTACAGTTCGCAAGAAATTAGTGGACGGTTGCGTGGCCATCAGGCAATATGGGGTTTTGACCTGCTGAACGTACTTTTTCATCGTAAAGTTCACGTCGACAGATGTGTGAACACAGAGCTGGTCACTTTCCTGTTGCTGAAAAAAATTCATGCATATTTAACAGCATTTTGGTCAGGAGCATAAAGTGCATTATGCTAATTACCACAATGATTATTTTGGATTGACACTGATTTAGTTAGTTTGACGTAAAAAATTGAGAATTTTCATCTTGCTGAAATATGTGGTCCTTGATCATACGGTTTCATCTGACGATAGATGGTTCGTATTATTACAGTGCAGGTTTAAAAGAGTTAACTTTTGTCTGAACAGCTTACTCGGGAAACTCCTAAAGGAAAAACATTTCAGGAACGATTTTGGTATCCTGAATGCCTATTTTCATCTAGTCGTTTCGGAATAATTCTGTGGCAGCTTTCGTCTTTCAGTCACTTGCGCACCCTAGAGATTGAAAAGTGCCGGTATTATACTGAAACAAGATTTCCTATTAGCACGCTGCGAAAACAAATTTCCTTCACTTTCCAGGTTATCAAATGATATGGAATGAAAAAAGCCCACCCACTGAAGGTTAACTATGTGACACAGTTTGGACGAAAGAAAATCATTCCTCGAAATTTCATTAGGAAAAAAGAAAAGCTTTTTTTGAAGCCCTGCTAGTGATCCTTTGTAATAACAGTAGTCTGGACGTTGGAATGCAGGTCGAATGTACTGTCCACCATAGGAAAATTTGCATATGCAGATTGTTCAAAGTTCCTAATTCGGCCGAGGTTAAGCAAGCATATGGTGGCGCTAACTGAGCAGCATTTTGGCTTTGGTCGATGAGATATATGAAATGCATTGGAGGCGGTTCATCCAGCATACACTTTAATCGAATATTCTAGGCTTATCCAAAGTGAAAAATGACAGAAAACGTGATATATTTACAGACCTGTAAATAATTATGAAAACCTGCTTAGCATGATTGTCACTTGCATGTTTGTTACTGCATACCAATAGTTCCATAGTTGGCACTAGTAAACACCAAAAATTCAAGAGAATATCCCTGTCTTTTCGCCTAAATGGACTGCTCGCGCAACAAGCAGTGGTGTTGTTTTCTATTACCCCAGTTTGGTAAGCCTCCAAGACGAGTTGGACGCTCTAGACTCATTTGCACTCGTGGTTGGCGCAGCGATAAATGAACCTAATGCTTTTGCCGAATATGCTAAATTTAGTTATATGTATAGAAGTGAACTGTCAAAAGTTGAAGAGATTTAACAGCTCAAACATTGGCCTGTTTTCCTTAGAATCATGGCATATTTGTGATTTTGTGATGCAACTCAAGATGTCATCATGCGGTGTCATAGTAAAAAGGGCTTAATTTAGAAGTTTATGCACCCCTTAAATGATCTATGTGGTCAAAACACACTTAGCATAAGTGTGATTCTGCATAGAATTATTAAAATTAGAAGTCATCACTTCATGAAGTGTACGAAATAACTTGTAAACGTTATGCCTCCAAACGGAAAACATCATGTGCACCCAGTTAAGCGTAAACATTTTTTTAATAGCTTATGGTTTCATCGCTCGTAAAAGGTGTTTGCCACTTCATAACATGAGTCGGGGTCTTGAACCCACACAGCACGGGGGTTCATTGGTTGCACTGTGATTTTTTTCAACTAACAGTCTGCTTCCATTCGCTTTTATTATATAAGACCAGCAGTACCAATTGCAGTACTTTTGCCTTTCAAAAATTACCGTTCGTTGTTTGAATCATACTGTCAATTTATCTTACCGTGGCCGATCCGATTTCCGACAGTTATTTATGTTTCATTGCGATATCTATTTTTTGCCTTCGCTAGAAAATGGGGATTATTTCGATCTGCAATTGAGGGAACAATCTAATCATATTGATTTCGGTGCATGTTTCGGAGTACTATGGCTGTTCTACTAGAACATTTGCCGCGCATGTGCAAGCAACTGTCGGCAGCTAGAGAGAACAGCGTTCATGCGTAATTCAAATTCCCTATCCAGGTGAACTGACTGGCTGCCATCTTTCTTCGGATTTCTCAATGCACCCGGTTATCATTTCTAATATATGATGTTCCGCGACATACGTGTGTACAGCATGGTTTTTAAACGGGTACCGCTTGTATTTTTTACATTTGGGTGATCAATTACGAAGGATGTTTCTTCATTGTTCCACGACACACTACGAGAAGGCTTTCTCCGTCGAATGCTTATGCAGTCACATAAGGTTCATTGGCCACGTAGTTCGTTTATTGAGGCCAATATATTTGAAGGCAACAGTATAATTATGCCGGCGAAACGGGGTTCTGATTTTTTAATGAATAATCACTTGGCCACAGATGGGACTAGCCTTGCTCCTCACGCGAGCAATTCGCAGTGGCGCACCAAACTATTTTTATGGCGATACATTATACGGTCTGACGGACTGGAGTTTACGGTTCTGTAAAAACAATAGATAACAATATTGGACCAATGTGTGACTACTGAAATTAGGGGTAAGTAAATGAAGTATAATCACGTCCAACGTAATAAGCGTCAGCAACAGACTTAATCTCTCAAATGCGCTAAAGCGATTACAGAGCCTTGTCTAGCCCAGTGAAAAGCAAGTAACTCTGGGTGACCTGACGTTTATATTGTTGGGCGTATTTGCCATCGGAACCTTGCGCAGACACACGAACCAAAATATATATATCTGGTTTAAGCCTTCTTCATAACATAAATCCTCCTGGGGACGATTCATTTGCACACCAAACGGGTAAATTAGAACACGCTAAATGTTTGCAATTCAAATCACCAACCCCAACTTGATAAACTGTAGCTGATCATTTTCTCACAAAACTGTGAAATCGCTGTATGCGTGGAATAAGAATGTATGTCTGGTTTAGCCTTTTATTCCACTTTGCACACTAATGTTTTTCAGATTTCCATAGGTTAATGTCGTACTTTATTTTGTCTATTAGCTAACGAAACTGAGGAAATAAAACGAGGTTTTTAGTGGGGGTATTTTCACTAGGAGAAATAGACGCTGGTGCACCACGCCGCAGCAACCGACAGGTTTGAGGACGTCACATCAACCACCAGCTTTTTGTGGTCCGGCCGTAATCGATCGTCTCAATTTAATTCCACTGTTTCGTTACATGACAACGTTATTTATGAACTGAACAGGGCGTACGACAAATCAGCCGACTTAGCTGCACATTTGGTTGCGTTTCTAATATTGTGGTAGTCCTTGAATTCCCCGGGGTTATTCGACATACGTGTGGAAACTAATGAATCATAGCGGAGCATATTTGTTAAGACTTCTTCCCTAACAAGTGAATATACACACTCATTGGACACTAGCCATCATATGAAACACGGATGTATATATGCATTCTACTACGTGGCCGGACATTTGACAAAATATCAAGCTTGCGTCGGCAGAAGGTTCGCCGATACTAAGTTTTTAAAGAAGAACTGGTAAATGGGTAGCTGGATTAGGTTCAGAGGATGATGACGCGGCGTTATTTTATTTTGTCGTAAGCAACTCGCTATCCCTGGCAGAATGATGAATAATAATCCTAATGACTAGAAATAAAACCTTCAGCCTGTTCCAGGATGGCTTGATACATTCAACGATTTTTTTCGGGGAATTTGTGTCTTCATCACTTACATAACAAATTCAAATGAACTTTAACAAATAAAACGCGATTTCGTCACCAAGAGAGTTGGCACAGCTCGTCGTGTTTAGGGAGGCAGCCGATTTTCTTTCGTTCATGTGTCAGCTACCAAGAGGCGAGTGAAAAGTAACGTCGGGGCCGCAATAAATGGTGTCAAGTCTGCAGAGATAAATTTAGTGTACATAGGTTGGTATTCATGTACCAGGCGGATAATTGGGTTTCTTACTATTGTTCTCATTGTGTCTCAAAATTTTTCATGTGATCTTATTTCTCCACAACTTAATCGTCGAAGGTGGGCTGCCATGAGAATTCAGGTTTACACTTCACATAGGAAGATGCAAGTGTCACCTTGCAGGGAGTTTGTCCATATCACCTAACCCATTGGGGTGAGCTAAGAAAAAAACAGATGATAAGGTGGCGAACATTTAATGCATTTCAATTTTTGACATGATTCTATCGCCAGGATTTTTTCCATGGGGTCAAATGCAAGCGATAATATATGTATGTATGTATGTATTGTATGTATGTAATGTATGCAAACTTCACTGATTGTACCAGAGATCATTCAGAGGATTGTGGATAAAGAAACCACAATTGCCACAGCGAATTAAGTAAACAACTTACCGCTAAGTTTTGAAGTCTGCAATTTTTAAAAATGGAGTTGATAACCGTGTAGGGATCGTCCGGAATGTCAGAAGGCACACTGCAGATAACAGTGCGTGAGCATACCTTATAACCGCCAAATTATTGTTGTGACAAATTTACTCAAAGAGTGGAATCCAGTTTTCACACAATTTGATTTGTTCCGTTATATCCACGCTTACAATACCTCCGTTCAACACTGAATGAAAGCTGTGAAGCTGACGGTTTGCGCATTGAACCACCGACCATGTTATACAAAACGCTATATCGTTGAATGTCTGACATTACGCGTGGAGCAACAGCATGGAAGGCAACCTATATTCACACAACCCAAATACAACGAGGTGGCCGTGGGTCATTTTGAGCTGTTGGTCACTGTTATCGATCACACACCTCTTCCAGTTGCGCAAAAAGCCTGCATAATATGAAAATCATCTCATCTTCTTTGTGCTCATTGAATTGTGTCTTGATTGATGGGTTCTGAGGTAGTTTTTAACCACATGATGATAAACTTGTCCGCCTTTAGTTTGCGAAAAAATAAAGGCCCGACTGCATTTGATATCCTGTGGTAAACAGTAACCGTCCTTAAAAATACAAAATGCCTGCAAATATGGGCACACGCCAAGCGCTAAGCTCGGCGAACAGCGTGGTAATCACTTGATGTACTAGCACCAATGACTATTATATACCGCCATATCACACATTTCTGAAAGTTGGTCAACAGCCACATGCAACGCCAGCGTATATTTTCTGTTCTCGTTTGTTAGCTGATGCTGTTTTATTTATCTAATGTGTTACGGTAATATTCAACTGAACAGTTGGTCTTGAAATTTTGGAAGAAGGTGCAGGCTCTTGCTTTGTTACAACGATAAATTCAGATATAACAGAGAGTTCCTCCTTTGGCACCACCCGTAAAGGCGTGTGGAATTTGGGGTGTGATAGAGTGCAAAATTTAATACAATTTGATACAGCATTTCAAAACTACCAGCCAAAAATATTCATTTCACCCGGTGTTTCCTTTAACAAATATGTTGATTTTTTGGAAGTTAATTTTTCGCCACATGACGATGTTTTCGACCTTTGAATGGGCACTTAATTGTGGTTATGTGAATTCAAATCTTGGGCAGCATATGCACGAAATACCTGCATACTTTATGCCCAGTGAAAAACATGCAGTGCACGAGGAAACATTGTGGTCTGCGCTAGAAATACATCCCTAAAATGCTCCAAGTAATCCTCTCCAAGCACCACCGATCACAAGCATAAACAACTTTATGAATAAATAATAGTTCTCGCCACACGAAATATGAGTAGTAAGCAGTTTGCAAGAAATACTTATTTTGAATGTCCCAAGGTTTTCTTCGTGTTTTATTAGCTCGTGACCGAATCAGACTTTATTAGATCAGTGATATCACCATGCGTAAAAAGAATGGCTGGAGCACGTTTAACCGTTGAAAACCAAACTAAGATTAGCTTGGTGGCGCTGATTCAGGTAAGAGAAAGGGATATTTCTTTTTAGTTAACGTAAGCGTGATTTCCTCAGGTTAATCGCTCGTCATCTAAACAAGCAAAATTATGCAAATGAAATTCCATGCATTCCATGATCAGGACATATTGGTGGAATGTACAACGTGTTGGCATTTAGTTAGGTACTAAGGAGAAGGGTCTGGTGTAGAACTTATTTACCTTTTCAAATTCGACCCTCATTTCATTGCACCAGGTGTAGAAATCGTCCGTGTACTATCGGTTTGCAGTAGGGTGAAATATCCAGGCATTGTTACAGCAGGGACCTTTTCTCAACTTCAATGTATCGCGCAGGCGTTCATTATGCTGAACCGCCGTTAACAACAACGGGTATATAAATGCCTCATTAGTTTGAACCGCTGTGCACACCACACGACACAACTTTTATATATTTATTTGGGGACCAATTTGAATTTTGAAACTCGAAATCCTACGAAACTAACGTTGAATATGATTCGTATCCAAGAAGCGATACTGTATAAATTGAATAAATTTGTTTCGTTGAAATATCACGGAACTAGCAGTCAACCGAAATTTATATACGATGCATGTCAAATTTTTGCGACCCAGACTATTGATCTGGTATATATTCCTACAACCACTGAGTTCGCCTGGCCCATCAGTGTACGAGCACATTGGATTGTTCAAATACAAGGCAGGAACTGGTGAAGTAAAGAAGCGGCACCACGTTTCGGCATCTCGACGATCATATGTTATTACTGTGTGTTCATCATCCAGTAATTTAGGGCTTTGTATATATCGACTATAAGGCTTTTGACTAATGGCTCTGGCGGCCAAGAGCAATCAACCTCTTGCATTACAAATATGTGATCACATATGTGAGCTGAGCGCGACAGGCCAATTGGCAAAGGGGTTCTCCGCAAGAGTTATCTATGTCGAAGTCTACATGGTTTAGCACACTTAGCACATCTAGTCATATGCAGTGTGCTCAAAATTTACCCAGCCGCTTGCTTTTATTTGGATTGCTTTTTCATCGCAAACATCGCAGCAGTAGGTGAGTTTAAAATATCAGTTCTAAAACAATTTCTTTTCATGACATTTATAGTTGCGTTTAGCGCAGTCGCTCCCTGTTTAATTACCTAAAGCCACAATGTTATTTCTGATGAGGATTTTGTGAAACCCAAGAAGACTGGATCCCGGTGCTAAAATGTCCTGAAATCAGTATTTAGCACTTATTTAGGACGCGCTTCAATACACTTCTGGGTGTACGTATTTGCTGAAAGTGCTAACGGTTTGGTCAACAGTTCGCTCGTGGAGCACCTTGATGTCATTTTCTGTGGTAATTACGTGTGTCACATGTGACAACCGTATTACTCCGAAAGTCGCCAGTGAGCAGCAACAAACGACAGGGATGCTATCTCTAAATTCAGAATTTAGACAGAATGTAGCGGCCGTGAATGTGCTCAAGTCTCGCAGGGGTGACTTTAGTACCATAAAGTCACCAGATGTTAATTTCAATACAAACGTTCGGTTGTACCTGTGCAGCCGGAATGCTTTGAATGCATAATGAGGTAGTGCCGGTTGTTTTAACTTAGCCACTTTTTATGCTTCAACCGTTTAACTGCATTTGGATTACAAATCATTCAAAGTGCCGCACATGCTGATTCCCGCTTATTGCAGAAGGCAGCACGATAAACAATGGTACGCTGTTTCGCGATGTTAAAGTTATCGTGGGTTGAACAGCACTTCGACTAGCATGTACAATATTACCGTATTTCAGTCCCCAGTCTTCTGGAATAAGCACAAATGATTCTGCTGAAACATTGTGACACATGTGCTCAAACACAAACGAGTATGCAATGAGGTACATTATATTGAACAATCTACATTCACTTAAAAACATGCGAATATATGTGGTACAGGTTGGTTTAGTGAATCGGACTCAAAAATCGGTGGACAGTAATTATTATTCAGTTTGTTTCAGTCGAAAGGTTCATTAAACTCGTTCATCCAAAGGAGGAATACTTCCATTGCATGTTTTGAAAATATATGTTTAAGTTGAAGTACTTCGAGGTAAATACCGTAGTGTAAAAAATTGGATCACTGTAAATTTCCTACGATTCCACACCTGACTGGTCATTGATGTTGCAAACCAAACTTTACATAAAACGAAAGATTTTAGTGACCTCCCTTTTAAGCTGCTACGATTTCCTTATATTTCGCAGTGTCAGCTGCCACCGTCTTGTATTAAATTGGCTTATTCCGTTGCCTTCATTGCGCTGCCTTCGTTATACTTAACCTTCAACGTAGCTTATTCATCCCGGCACATTTAGGCAAATGATTACGCCGTTGCATTTGACAGAATGTGGACTATTCTTGCGGCTGAATGCATATTAAGTTGCATAACGAAGTTGGTTTTATAGAGTTGGCGCACAATGGACCCCAGTTATCCACAGGTCTCAAGTCACGTAGATACTTTGGGTTCCAGAGACTGCTGACAAATCATTTTTTTAATATGTAGCACGTCATATCCGCTCTTATACACCACGACAATTTAATGTGTAGTTATTTTATCATAAATCACAAGCTATTTATGATTCGATTCATAAGTTTTTAGACATAAAACTGCCAGTGTCCGGGATTCAGAGTTGCGCAAGCAAATAAGCTCGGTAGAAGGAAAGAAGCATGGCCGGTATGTCAATTAATCATTTCAGTTTAAGATTCAACGCATCCAGGGTATCCAAAAGACGCAATTACTTGCTGCACATTTAGGGCACATGGAGAGGTAAGGGGGTTTTGACGTACCCCAGGATTTACCACGAAAATATTTGTTTTGTTTAAAACACGTCACATTATCTAAAGCGGCAGGTGAATTTGTGATTCGATAAATCAGCCAAACACAGCTTGTCAAATTGTGTGCATCACTAATAACTGAGGAAATTTCTTTACACGATCGTCCGTATCACAAGGGATAGAGATATGAAGTAACCAAACGCATACCTATTTGAAGCAGAAGACGAATCGTGTTAAACATCAGAAAATAACATGACATTTTTGTCTGAATATAAGAGCGTTTTCTGAATCTTACTTCCAGCGCTGTTGCCAACCAGCTAGCACTGACTGATGAACGGTATAGATAAAACACCTTGAAACTTTGGCAAATACGTTTGTTTCTAAATGTGCGGTAAATTTAAGGGAAATGACTACCCGAATCATGCATCTCAAAGGGTACAATTCAGCGCATGGCAAAATTAATCTCTGGATGGACAATAAGAACTTTACTTCCTGGGCTCAACCGTGATTTTAAACTTTTTCGGAAGTACACGCCCGTTGTCATAAGCTCGACCGCACTAATGGTTAGCTCGTGGTACCTTGTTTTAACAAGCTAACCTGTTGCGTTTGATTTGGCTGAAAACTCTTCCCATTTGCGCAACCGACCATGTTCTTATATTGGTAAAAAATGCCAGCAATTACTTGTAAGCCCGACTTAAACAGTATGCAATAATCAATGCCAACCTGCTGGTTGCCTAACTCTCGGAATAATTATATGTATTTGTTTTTCAGCAAGCATAGCCATGTGTAACTTTGCCAAGTTCTGTGCATTCAGTGATTACTATGAAACTATGGTAGCGGTTGAGCTTACTGGGTTGCGTTGTGAGTGTCACTTGTGAGCTAGTTCCTAAATAATCGAGGAGGGGTGTTTACAAATCATTCAAAATGGGGGCGCCAAGATATGGAGACTGAAGTAGCAATACTGGGTGTTAGAAATGTGTATTTTCGTAGCTTTTGTATGCATAGCCTAAAAGGTTCTCTGAACAAGCGGAACGTAAAGTTGAAAAATGGTGTATCATCAAAATAAAAATAAGTTCCATCTTTTTTAATTAAAACGTGCTATCTGGGGGTGGTCGTAACCGCTATCCAGTCCGTGCATACAACGAACTTCATGTGTTTTGAGGGTAAAATTGCTTGCACTGTATAATTTATATTCGCGCTTTTCTTAGTTGCGTTCCTCTGAATCATGAATGTGCGTTTTTCATCAAAAAATACGTTATTCTGTGTATGAAAAATCATTTAAGCTCAGTAGCCGCAGGTGCACCGTGCGTTGTTCGTGAAGTGAAGTAACGAATATAATATGTTTTTGGGCGGCGGATGTGTTGAAAATTAGCGTTTACATCAAATGAAAACAAAGAGGGCACCGCCGTTTGGGACAATATCGGTAGCGATGTATGTGCTCTAACTAGAATGAACATGATAAGCTACTTTTCTTTGTGTGACCAAACAGCAGACAACATTCACTTAGGCAGCAATAATAGTTGCTTCTTCTCAACTACTGTTGCTTACTCTCCGGTCTTTGCAGAGATGTGGGATTCTAGCGTCCACCTTCAAATTTGACACGGCTGGAGGTTCTATCATCTAGTATTGAAAGTAGCTAGCTGTTCAACTGTATGAAAGTGAAAATAAAGAAACGGTTTTATAGCTCTGCCCGAACGACTGTGCAAACGCTGTCCAAGATTTCAATATGATTTATTCATGAGAGAGGGCATGAGAGAGAGGGCCAGTAGCCCAAAGCCAAAATTGTTTAATTTACCGTAGAAAAAGAAGCGCTTGGAGTACGATAAATCTGGCTGCGCCAACAGCCTCCATAAGGTGTGAAGCATAATGCTAACTAGCATTCGATAGACCGCAAAACCTTATAAGGATTTGGTTACTAGATAGGTTTTTGCTTAATTTGTGGCCGAATGCACTTGTTGTTTGATTTAACGTGTGTGTCAAATGGGGTCACATAACTGGAATGCTACCCCAACGTCTCATGCGCTGTCTCTGTCAGGCAATAAGGGAACACAGAGCAGATGACTAAATTGTTAGCATATTAAGAATATTATACACAAATTCCGTTATGGTCACGTCTAATGAAGTTACAAGCGTGCGTAATGTTCTAGATATTGTTAGGGGCCAACTATTTTGCAAAGATAAAATAAACGCGATTCTCTTAAAAAAACTGGTTACATTAAAGCAGATCTGCCGTGCAAGATTTAGTTTTTTTTCAGTTGCAATTTGCCAATGCCCCAAAAGTTACGAGTAATGGGGCATTGTGTTTGCTTAAAAGGTTATAACAAAAATTGTGTTTGTCAAACTGCAACCCATGGCGTAGTTGAGCGCCGATTTAAAGGCGATAACGAAGTCCAGAATCTGTGCCTCGAATATCCCACTAAATCAGTGAATTTCCATAATGTTTCTCCAAGGAAAACACCTGTGGCGGACAAAATAAATTTAGACATAAGGTTTCACAATTCGTAATATCTTATAGATTTGCATATCATTTGAAAATATCATGCCAAACAAAATGGTTTACTTCAGCTTTTGCAAAACACCGCAAAAATTAGTGGTTCACAAAATTTCCATTGTGATTGAGATGCCCGTCATCACTAACATATGCCGAAAATAGCTTGGTGTACTAGCCGGTTTATCTTGCAGCTCACTCAGAGCAGGGTGAAAATCCGTCTCACTATGTAAACACGGAGTGCTTTTGTGTATAAATCAATCGTGGAACATTAGCCTAGCTATTTCGAATGAACAGCCTACAATGTAGAGCACAACATTTTGGAGTATGCCTTGAGTATTTCTGAGTATATCAGAGTATATCTCTAGAAGACTATTGGCATTCAGCAGTGTTACATGGTGATCAGTTCTTGAGCTTAACTCCTCATATCAGTGTGAGTAAATTGAGCCAATTGATTTTACACCGATCTGTTTCACGCGCAGCAGCTGAGCTCACCATTTTTCGCAACTGCCCTGTTTTGAGGTCCAGGCTGCATTAAATATTCATCTTCAACAACGCAGTGTACAACTAGGTGAACGGGTGTTGGGTGGAGAACTTTTGTTTTGTAAACAAATTAAATCGTGCCGCATTACAATAAAATCTGTAGCTGGACTTAGCAGCTCGCACGTGGGTGAACGAAAACACACCCGTCGTTTGCCTTGTACAATAAGGCAAATAGAGGCTGTTGTATTTTATCATATAGTGGTGAACATTTTATAGTTCATGGTTTGAATCCAATTAATAGCACAAGTCCTGAATACCCATAAATATAAACACGCTGGATGGCCACGCATTTTGGCTGGCATATATTTACGTATGTAAACCGACAATGGTGTAGCCTAAAACCCACTTATCTGATGTGGTTTTCCAAAATGAGCTGTTGAGAATCCTTGGATCAGAGAGAATGTTTAAAACAGTATTTGGTGCACGCATGAAGAGCATTAAATGACCATACAGAACGGGAAATAAAAAGAAACGTTTATGGACACAGTTTGGAAGATCACCATCAGGCCAATAAATTTGTCAAAATTAGTTACCAAATTCTGAATAGCATGCGCATTACCAGCTCACACCTCGCTTCATCGTAGTGACATATTGTTCTCTGGCAATTTGTGCTAACGAAGCTGCTGCGTGAAAAAATAGTGATTACCTTTACCTTGATCTCACCAACATGAAGGCTCATGGCGTCGTTTAGCGGGGATACAAATTTACACTATTGACAGCCCCCAGAAAAGGTCTATTCTTGGAGGGAAAAGAGAGTATTAGTTTTAATGTATTATTTTGTTTTCGCAACAATAACGGAAACGACATTTATTCGCTGGAAGACACATTTTCACGTTTGCAACCAGCGGGACGTGCTAATGAACGTAACACGAAAAACGGCCGTTCCGGAGTTCTTTCTTCAACACACTGTTGTGGATCCCTATAAGGAACTTGCGGGACAGACAGGTGTAAACTTCCTAAATATCAAAGTAATCATTAGGCCCGGAATTCCACGGTTACTTTAGTAAAAGTTTAGGCAAATTGATATGACAAACCTCACGTGTCCACGTTCGTAGTGCCTACAATTGCACACGTCTGTACATAAACGGAATGGTGCAAGGTCAACGTCCGCGCTCCAAAGGTAAGCGGAATGTTGACTCTGTTGTACGAGTTGCGGTCGTCCCTTCAAGCGACAGTCTCGTGCTTCTCATTGGTGGTACGATCATATGATACTCATGAAAAAACAAGCAAAATCAGGCCCCGGAAACGGGACGAGAACGCGCATGAATAAGTGGGTCAGCTGCGTATATTCATATAGACACACATGCTGACACACAAGTGTCGGACGGGACGGCCTTTGTGACAAAAGGGCGGCGGGTACACACAAGTAAAACATAGGCGGGGTAAGTAAATGGAGGGAGAAATTATCATGGGGCCGATTTGGATTCAATATTCACCTAGTATTTTAGGCACGCCAGCTCGCGTTTTGCGGATTCAACCATCGCGACTGATTGTTGGAGAGCGCACTGCTGCTGAGTACCAATGAGAACGAGGCAGCTTGGCTATATTTCTAGCGTTTTTTCCAAAAAAAATAAAATTGGCATATGGGCGTGATCCGCATTGTGTTCGTTTGCTGAATAAATTATTTTTGATATCCCGTCAACTGCACATAGGTGCGTCTTTACGAGCACCAACAATTTAAAAATGCGTGATGTCTGGAAAATATTTCCTACAGAATGGGATTAATAATCCAGCCGTGAGAACATGAGAATTTTATCTTTTGGCAGCTAAAAAAAGCTAAATGACGCAGGTTACTGCGATTGGATGCAATTTAACATAACCCGTACAGCAGATATGTTCATAAGAATTTATGAGAATCTTCTGCGTAAATTGAAGCCCAAGTACAAGCTAATGCCACCCATGAATATGATAAATCTGGTATCCTGAAAGCTGCGGGAACAAGTCATTCTGATATTTCGACACATTCTTACTGGTAATAATGCATAGTATTTTTGAAACAACTGAAGATTTCATCCATTGTCTTAAATTACAAAATAAAATTTTATTAAAAAATAGAGGCATTGACGCAAATGAAAATGTCGCGCAAGATCTGCAAATTTGGCCTCTGTTTGCCACGCCTGAACGTCTGATTATAGAGAGCTCCATTGCATCAAATGGTTTAAGCGTTTTTAGCAACGTATGCCATGCGGTCAAACACACCGGAGATTCCGTGCTTTGTCCAGATTCGTGGTTCGTACTTTTGAATAAACATGAAGGGATTAGATTTAAGAGACAGACATGCATTACAAAAATGCTTGCACCTGTTCATATGAGAAACAGGAATCTCCAGACACTGCGGAGTTTATTGTCTACAATTCGCTTAACGTGACCACCTACGAATAAATTCGGTTCGATCAAGTTACCCTATGTGAGATACTCATGTGCGTTCTTTTTTCAAAGTGGTCTAGTGGAACCACCTGCGCACCAACAGTGAAACCGAAAAACCAAAATGCATCAGAATACACCAAAATATTGTGTCACCCTTTGTGACGGCTGACCTAACTATATTGTATAAAATCATTGATTGGCTTAACCGGCATTTACCAACGCCCAAAGCAAGTCTGATCATTCATTTGTGCGAGTTCAAATCTGAGTATTGCTAGGCACTTCCAGGACTTATCTATACGGTTTAACGTCTCTGTGTGTGCATCCTGCTGACTGGCAGGGTTCAATTAACTATGCTGCGGAAAGATAACCGTTATTCAGTACATAGCCACAGGCAACAGACTGGGAATACTTATTCGTCGATTTTGGTAAACAAATGCGAAAAAAATGTTAGAAAGCTTTACCCAATCTGATTATCAACTACATGTTTCTCGTCACACTCTGCGAAGATTAATTATGTTATCCAATGATGCGCCTCAGTTTTTACTTGTCTCGCAGCGCGGCCGAATTACTCTATGAAAGCACCGGTGTTTCGTATATTTATGGGAGACCGTAGCACCATTGGATATTAAAGCGTCACACAGAGGTTTAACAATATATATTTTACAGTGATGGAAATAATTTCAAGCTAAATGTGGATTCTGACATATTCATTTCACAAAGAGGAGGAAGATGACAGTAATATGGCGTAATTGAGTTTGGGCTTTCTAGTTTGTCCAGACGCCTAATAAGCTGATGGTGCGTACGACGTTCCCAAACTGTTGATCATCCATTCAAATGAGTTTCACCACCTGCTGTTTCAACGTTTCTCCTCCAAGGAAAACATAATTCATTCAGTGATGCAGCGTGTGCATGACGTCACCGTAGTGTCCCGTTTAACGGTTTCAGGTGTCAGGATAAATCTGTTGACATTTTGTATGTGATAAATTACAACTGTAACACCCATTTGCTTTGAAAAGCATTTGTAATTCAAACAAAGGATGTCACAACCAGCCAACATGTCCCTAAGTGCAATTTTATCCACTGGAAACAAAGCCACAGTTAGTGGACCGTCCGAACTATTCGTATTTTTGACAAGCAAATGAGCGCATTTGTCGATTGGAGCTAGCAAATAGAATAATACCGCATGTCATAATCAGACTAATCTTTTGCGGAATCAAATTGGAAAATGGTGCAGCAGATTTGCTGAAGTGGCAATTGATCACCATCGACAATCTCACGCCTTGACGCATAACACCAAGTGCTGTTAAACTGTGCTAGATGAACCATGAAACAATTCAAAATATCACAAGTTGCTTCAGTGGACTTTTTGCATTTGTCGGAATTTTGACAAACCGTTGGTGTAAAAGCACAAACAGGTTTGGTCTTAATTGGACGGCTTAGGGTTTCTCCTTCTAGGAAGTTCATATTAAACATTCCAAATGATATCCCTCAAGAACAGTTGCCGCATACATCATAGAAAATGCTGCCTTAATTCCACAAGTGTACAAGCACTAATTACTATCCAGCTTGCTCTCCGTGAGCACAAGAATTATGCTTTGGGGCTTGCGAACCATTTTTTGAGCACATAAATGGTTGGAATTGCAAATAAAAAGAAACTATTACAGCACATAAATGGTATGCTTGCGGTGTGTTATAACGAGGTTTATTCCTTTTTTGAACATATGGCGTCAATATTAGAAGCACAACTGAATTCGTGGAAGTGGTTGTATTTTATAACCTATCTCGTTCCTTGACTGAAATACTTTATTCAACAATGGAGTGGGTAAGCAACTTCAAGGATTTTAGAAAAGCAATGCTATTTTGTTGGTATGTTGGACAGCGGAAAATAATTGAACGTAACTGTTTTGGATCAAACATCTGAAGTTGATTCGAAAATTTGTATTTCTGCCCAGCGCCCAAATGTTCAAGCCATATTCAAGCTCCTTCCAATTTCAACTGAGCACAATACGTATAATGGTATAAAGAGTAGGACAACCGCAAACTGTTTAGATATACATAAACGTTCAATTTCTCCCACGTCGTCGGGAAAGCGTCTTTATAGTTAAAATACTTTTTTACCAGTTTGGAACACCAACAAAGAAAAATGCGGTTTTCAGCCGGCTGGAAGCGCTATAACCTCCCATGTTGCTGGCTTAAGGTCTGAAATAGTCGTCTCGATCATGAAAACGCACTTGTGTTTAAAAAAGTGCAACCTATGTGCAAACCACATCATTGTCTCTGCTTGCATTTTCCGTGTCGCACGTTCAAAAACGCTATTCCACAAATGCGTCAGGGAAGACTGACTGTCCTACATTAGTTGCTATGCATGCTTATTGGGATCAAAAATGTGCTTTGTCGTAGGAATTCATGATTCAGTCAACGAATTTGATGAATTACGGCGATCTCTAAACAGTAATTCCATGTTCAGCTAGTACCTCCGCAAACAAAGTCACATTCCCCGTTGCGTACGCCTTACGCACACTAGGATAAATGCAGTCTAACCACGCAAGAGTGATGTATTCGCGGTAACTGGAATACCATAATTAGCATACTGTCACATCCTTGAAACCTGTTTAATATTATCGTCCAATTCACCGGAACTGCGACGTCATGCCGCCTTGAATGGATTCATAACTGTTCGTCAGCTACGTGTCAGTCAACAGACCGATTATTCGCACAAGTTGTTAGCTTGCCTATTAGGCTCCGAGGATCCTCATATTTTAATATTTTGAAATGTTCAGCGTAACCGGCAATGCGAGTGAAATGTCTTCCGCACAAATGATGCACGCAGTTACATACGAATCACCTTGTACAATGATGTGTGACAAATCAAAAATACTTTTTTGTTTGGAAAACAATGAATTCAACAAAGATGGTGGTTAGTTTCTGGCTTTGTAAATCATTTAAATGTAGCTTACAGTGTACGGGCATTAGTCACTAATCTGGCTGCTTCAAGTCAGCACTAATTTTCATTGTCCATCTGGCCCCAGGCAGCATAGCGGAACAAATTAACTGAGAGAGTAAATTAGGCGTTTAGGGTAAACTACAAATCATACGGAACATCTGCAGTGGCATTTGCCATCAGGCAGAAATTGCTTGTCCTGCCCAACGAATGCGGGGTAGGTTTGTAACATCACGTTTGTGTTACTCGCTTGAAATATTTTAGGCAAGTTACCACGCTTAGATTTTCTGTGCTAGCCGACGGAGCTCTCCAGGCCTCGGACGAATAAAACAGCAGATCCACGGAAACACGATTATACCCATTATTTTAAAATACGGATAAAATTTCTAATCAAATCTAATCTCTCTGAAACAATATTCGTTCAGCCGGAACGTCTTTGAGGTTGCTACATTTATCATGTGATTTGCGTCTTGCTGAAAAACACGGATATTGTAACCGGTCCTTCTGCGAGCCTTCATCGAGAATTTTAAATAAATTAAATCGCGGCGCCTATTTACTTCGTAGTCGTGTGGGTTATCAATGCTTTACTCAAAATGCCATACGGAAAAAGAGTTGGATCACACATTCCTCCAAATTCTGTCAAAAGTTATCGCTCTTCTAGCATTTGGTGGGTAAATTGCGCTCTCAAGGTTAAAATTCTATTAGGTTCACAACAGGTTTGTTTTAAAAGTTTGCTAATTTTATGGCAGCCGTGCTCAACTGCCGTATTTTTTCGAGGCATTTTGAAGTTCTTGCATACCCAACAGCTGCTGTCTAACCAAGGCCAAGCAGTCTCGTATAAGATGTACCAATAAGTCAAGGACTAAGAAAAATTATCCATGACATCACATCCTACATATCATGACCAGTTTTCAATTGAGGCTGTGTGGGAATCTTATTGCAGCAACACAAACTGGTATAGAGTAATCACAAATTTCGACATCCATATCACCCGGTTGCGGGCAACTAATGTCGCATTTATCTGAGTGCGGCGCAATATGTTCATTCATATATACTTGCATTCCTTCAATTACTAGCATGTGTGATATATATGCTGGTCAAAAAAAAGAAAGCATGGTGCTTGACCTGTGACATAACACACCAACTGACGCACGTATGTTGAGCAAGCAGCAGTACGTAGGATATTCCTACTATTCGTGGATGGCCGGAACACTTGTTTTTACGTTCAAGTAAAAATGCGTTATGGGTGCTATTGTTTTGTCCGACAAATGTATTGACCTTTATAACCCGCAAATTTCCGGATGCCGGGTCAAGGCTTTCGCATAACTCACTTAATTGCGTTTGTAAATATTTGGAAAATACACGACACATTTCTATTGTCTGTAAAATGTGCAACAATGTAACTTGTTTTGCTGCACATGAATTGAACCATCGGAATATCGCGTAGATCTGCGACCGTCAGAAGTAACACAGACGTCCTTTTTCCAAAGTCTATATTGAATTCATTTGGCTCTAATCAAGGCAAATTCAAATCCCAATTATGATCGAAGGACATTACATTATCTGGTGAGGTGTTTCGGCCTCTAGCTAGAAGGAACTTAAAGCGAGGGAAATATCCCCTCTTTCAGTATTCAAATTAGTCGGATGCTATCTCCTTTGCCAAATTGGACATGACGGATATCCTCGAGAAAGCACATTACTAAACCTATGTGGATGCTTTGCTTTTAAATACACAACTTATATTGCCTGGTTATGATGAACCGACAGCGCGGCATCTGCAGACAGAATGTCATGAAATTGGGAACGCAGGCGGAATGCACTTGAGGCTAAATATTATCTACAATGTCATTCATAGGTTTCATAGCACGTGTACTTGTGGAATGGATGATATCTTCAAAGGGTTGTATACAATAATTTTATAAACGAGCAAAATAGGGGGGAGTTCGTGGATTATACCAAATAACCACATGAAATAAGGAAGACAATTAAGGTAGTCTGGTGCAATAAATTCCCTGCACCAATAACAGCTTGCTAGCCATGTACTTGGAAAATTCCAACCTGACTTGAAGCTGGATACCAAACCACAGTTATTCGTAAATGCATATGTGCCATCAGATATTTGTCCAATTAAATTACATATTTGGTTGGGCTACCTTTGCATCATCTGAGTAATTTAATTATTTACCACGAAATGGCGCAAGCAGGCCGAAAACAAAAGCCTGTGGAATTTGCTTTATCCGAATTTCATGCTACGAATGAAACACGCCTTACTCAACCAAAGCAGTTAAGTTGAAATTGCAACAAAATCGCATCAAATTCTGCTTACTATTCAGCTTTTATTATGACCATGTCTGAATATTTTTTCTAACCGCAATAGAGAATTCATTATGTGACGTTTCTCGTGTCAAGTTACTTTTTGTTGTTTCCAACACTATAACCCAATTATGTAGAACGTGAGTTTACAAGTACCATTTCCCTCACGGTTTTAATCGAAACTGGTTAAAAAAATCGTAGAATTAAATACGCCTTCACTCCTTTAAGGTGTAAAGTACGACAGAATAAAGTACAACATTTTTGCAACGTACGGGATTTATTTAGGACTCGACAGATATTGGAATCCCGGGAGTACAAGACATGCAAATAGATTAGCTGGTAGGCACCGACAAAATACTTACATAGTCTTAGAATTTAAATTAAATGCAACTATGCCGGTTACTTTTTATACCATTATTCAGGTTTCTGAGCCGGTGAAACAATAGTTTATTGTAAATGTGCCCGGACTAGCATTTTACGCGTTATCAGAGCCTAGGCATCCAAACAGCTAAAGCTAGCAACCTCAAAAATGTAAGCAACTGAAAAAGCTAGGGCATTCCAATAAATTTCAATTTTACCAGCGCTATTTCTGACGACATAATACCCGCAAACGTTTGCCGCTGCAGCAACCAACCTCGAAAAAATTTGATGCCCGACTAGGATGGGGAAACACCTTCGCTAAAAGCCGTAAAAATACTTATAACACTGAGCAGCGCCTGTGGTTTTGGTGGTGCATTTGAAGGTAACTATTCGCACGTTTGGTTTTCAGTTCGTGATGTCAGCGTAAATAACAAAACGTAGACGTAATGATTGGCGTGTAAGTGGCTTCCATTGAACACTTTTAAATAATGTTCATATGCAATAAATTGGCTCAAAACGCCAGTGCCCCCAACTACAGACAAACTGGACGCGCGCCGTACAAACGAACGCCATAAACGAAGCACGCAACATTTTGCCTACGTGCACAGCCAAAAACCCCGGAAAGTCAAATGGGATTTGTGTGATTCTAAACAAAATACACCACAGTAATTCAACATTCGAGCATGCTGACGTAAGTCAAAAGAAGAAAATGATGACCAAATTCAGAGTTAACCTGTGGGTTTTTGGTGAATCGCATTCACAGTCGCTGTGTGCATGTGCATTTATTTAGGTAAATTCAAACATAATTATGGCTGCGTACAAGATGACTGAAAGATTTCAATAATCACAAATTCATTTAGACATCAGTGTTTGTGCGTCCTACTGGCTGGCGAGGTGTTTGGAAAATTAATTAATCGATTGAACTGTGCTACCAAATGGTCATGCAGATTTACTGCGCGACCACAAGCAACAGACAAATGGACAACCACAAGGCTTAGTGTTTTTTCTACATACCCCGTTGTCCTTTTGTATTTGCCCGCGGTTTCCGGAAAGGCATGAAAGGATAAAAAACCATAAAATTTGCATCACCTCAATTGTCCTGTAGCGTAGCAAAATACTACGATAAACCACTATTCTTCCATTGGTTTACCGGGCATTGAAAAAACAAATAATGAAGCAGTTTTCACCCACTCCTTTGAGTTTCATTCACTCACTTATATTCCTGCGATATGGTAAAAATTTCCCGGAAAGCAATATTTCAACCTGGAACGAAATAAGTGCTATTGCGGAAAAGTGAAGAACCGCGACAAACCAGTTAAATAATTGATGTGAAATATATTTCGCATCATCATGAATCACGTTTGCTATTTAAGTCATATCCATATCGCGTATGATAGACATGAAATCACCAAATTTCCCCAGAGTTTTTGGGCATCTGCATGACAGCTAGCCTTTAAGTGCTGTCCGAAGCATTCAATTTGCAAATGACAATAAAATTGTCGATGCACTGCCGATCAATTTGTCGATTTTCCTAGAGAATATCTTGATAAATACTGTGGTCATAAAAGCGCTCTTTGTGTTTGCGCAGCATGGGGCGAACGACGAACCTGAGTCTGCAACAGTTGTCCGTATCAAAGATGGGGTAACCGAGTTCCAAATGTGGGCCCGCAAACACTGTTTCTAGTGCACATTCAAATATGCAATTTGTCATCTATAAGTAGGCTCGAATTCGCTTTGCGATCGCTCAGTTACCTTGCGCCCAAAATAATGCTTACTAAGCGTCCATTGATAAGCACAGGCTTAAATGCTGACGGCATACAAAAAAAATGTGTGTACAGACGTACAATTTGAAAGAAATGTAGGCGGAATTTGCCACGGATCTAAGAATAATTACCTAACAAAACGCGAAATTTCAGATATGTAACGTAATATCGGCCACCGTGGTGGTTTCGTTGACTACAGTTTGGCCTCACTTGGCCCGTCTTGAACGTTGCTCAATAGAATAGTAGTTGCTCATCGTTGTATGGTAATATGCGGTTTGGTCCAGGAAAAGCAACCGGGTATTCAATGTTTTGTGAACATTTGCTTCTTCCTGCTTCACTGAAATAGAATGTAACCCCGATTAAAACCTGTTTCATGGTTTTGAGGTATTCACTCTAAAAATAGACTTTCATTAATTACAGGGGATTAGACAACTTATCACAGTTTTCTGTGGAAGTTATTTACGACAAGCTGGAAGAGGAAAAAATCTTTTTCCTATTAACTACAATTGAGCAACAAGATTAATCACATACGTCGGCAGTTTTTATATCAGACATTAAAATTTCAATATTTCCAGTTTACACGCAAGAAAGGTTCATTAAAAAGGCAGAGACGTATGCCGTATAAAATTTTTGTCTGATTTGAAACACATATCATACGCTAAAGAAGCAGGTGAGTGTACAATTCTGCAAATGACATAAATGTCACCCTTCGATGAACGGGCTTCTCACTATTCAGTTTAACCCATAGTTATTATTAGTTTTGATCGCATAGCCAATGTGGCAATCGGAGTTGCGTCCAGTTTAAACAGCACCTTAAAATGCAGCCTTCTGTCACTCCAGCCTGCCAGCAAACGCGTTGATTTTGTGTTATTTTCCTTCAATCATCATCTACAACAGTCTGTGGATGCTAGGAAGGCACTTCAGAATCTCACAAATACGCTTATTTTGGCGTCGTTTTCACAGACACCTGTCAGCCTTGCGATCAGTAATGAGCTGTTTTCTGTGCGAAAATGATTATGTCGTAGTTCGTTTTGTAATCATCAAGTGCATGTCAAATGAAGCTGCATAGAACCAGACGGGTGTTGCCCCATTATGGAGCACGTGCAAAGCGTACCAAATGTTTTTGCATACCACCTTAGATTATCATACCGTGTGGTACGACCCTAGCGTTTGGCATCCACTAAAAATTTGTCTCGTCCAAAAGGTGAGATACGTTAAGCCCCATTTTATATACAGACTCAACAAACAGACCCAGTGACTGCACAGGCATATTTAGGTTGCTCAATAATTCCCTACAAGTAAAAATAATTGAGAGCCATAATCTCCAGATTTCATGCGAATTTGATTAGCTGCGTTGCTGGTATCGCTGCGCATATGCTCACTAAATTTGATCGTTTTATTTTATCCGGAGAAACAATATTGAAGCAGATGATAATCGTAAGGAATCAAGGGCCTCCTTGTGAACTCAACCCGGAAATCATGGTGGGGCAACTATGAGCCGTCATACTGGTCTGTTGAATCTATGTACCCCCACTAATTATATGCCAATCCTTTCTATGAGGAATGGCTCCACCTGACTCATATAGTGCTCTGTAACGTACCGCACTAAACGCATGTAGTCAAATGCACATTTACATGTATACTGGCGGATGAATTATAGAATTTTCAGGTTGCCTGGTCAAACTGCAGAAAATATGTTCGACGGTACGGCCGTAACGGCTTAATTTAACAACTGGCATGTGTGGATCGCTAAAAAATTATGATGCTAAATCCGGTAATAAATAACAACTCGATAGATTGACGAGTGCGGTTAAAATTTCACACATGAGTTTAAAAAAAATTAAAGTGACATTGGAGTTTGAAGTAATGCGAATTGGGCCTCATATTATGGTCAAATATCGACTAACCTGAAGACAAATACGCCGTTCCCAAATTCCTAATCACTGAGTTAAATGGTCTGAACCAAAATTGTGTTAATGCCAGACGTCTCAGCACATCTCCCTTATGATCATCAGACATAAGTCAAGCATCTAGCAAGGGCATTACACCAGTAGAACTGGCAGTTTAAATGGTGTCGTATTAAAATGGGTTGCATTGGTTTACTTTGTAGGCTAGAAAACCTGAAATAAGAAACAACAAAACATTGATTTGTTCCAAGAATACGTCTACACTTCAAAGGTGGACAGTTACGTTTTAGATCCGTGTTGAAATATTCGACGAATATGGAAGAAATCGCGTTTAACATGATGGACATTTCTAAGGAAAAAAAGGGCGAAAAATTCACTTAAAAAGTACGCCTTTAAAGTCTTGATGCCCACTCTGCTCTGTGAGCATTTGTCAGCACGCTTTTAGTTAAATCTCCCCCACAATATCGGATGCGACCCTCCCCTAATCAGCAAATTTTTTGCCACGGATGTTTACCAAATGCTGTGCCATTTGACGTTCTGAAATGTCCTCATGGCAAATACCGAAATGTTTGTATAAAACGTTTACACGTTCTTCATAACAAGGACGTTTTTAGTATGTGCATGAATATTGGTTTCCTCAGAATTCAAATTGCCGCCTGACGCCACAACGAAGTCGGTGGTGAGATAAAACCAACAGTTAAATCAGGTAACAGTATTGTTGAAGTGACAACCCAGTTACGCAGATCCCAACATAGCTACATGCATTATATAACGCCAACGGGTGCTCGGTTGTTCTGGTTGAGCTAAGAAACAAATAACAATTTAGCAAGGTATTTCCATCTGCTGTCCTAAATACACAGGGCTAATAAATTGGAACAAAGCAGCACAGAAGAGGTGATTATCTAAAACATACATAACAGATTTGCACGTGAACGTTTATCTGTATCGAAGGGCCATGTGCAACTGTCCATCGTGGAAGACCAGTCATGTATATACCACATTGATCCAAGTAGTCTTATGCCCAGGAACAACTGACTAATTGGGACTTTCTGTTTCACTTGAAACAGAATGAATTTGCCGAACCATAATGCAAGTTTGCAGTTACGTTGCACGGTGAACTGGCACCAGTTTCTTTTCGAACAGCCCGATTAACCATTTTTAATCGTCCGGCCGGCTACCCTAACCACCACGGGCCAACATTATTATTTGGAGAGCACGACGAGTCAGCCGAAAAATAAGTCTGAATAAAGGTTGCCTAGTTCAATTAGATATGAGTTTACAATACACTATTCACAGATCCTATTTTTAAACCAGTGCAAACTCCCTGATAAAGGTGATCGTATTGGCTGGGAAATTACTTTGGTTTTCCTAGAATTTCTAGGTGTTATTACCTGGTTCGTGAAACATGAATGATGTGCACAGGGTCTGTGTAGTCTATTGTGTTAGCAGTGGATGTTGGAAATTCCGCAGGAGATAAATAGAGGACAATTATTTTGCAAGGTTGCAAGGTTGCAAACATTTGCGCAGCTTGTCTAGGCGTTTTGAACATTTACACATATTTTTAGACGCACCTTTACGGGGACCACACCAAGTCGCTCAAAATGTAATAAAGTGGGATCAAATGGCGATAGCTCAAAAAATATATGGTTTTCAGCACACCGTAATTCACCTCCCATGAAGAACAGGCTGGCGTCCACACAAATGAGAGATTCAAGAGGACTGTTTTGCGCACTATATTAATTTAAAGGATATCCGTGATATTGACCGATGCAATAAGGTCTCTTTAAATCAACACGTTCAGTTGATACAAAGATTTGCACTTACATCTTCCTACAAACCTGATCAAATTGCTTGTTCAGAATCCAATTGCTAGATGCCATTTACACTAGTCTAGTTCGTAGGAGGCAACATCCCTGTTTACCACTAAGAAATGCGCTTCGTCTGGACTACGGTAAATTTAAACACAAATCATAAATCATCTTAATCAGAAGACAACGCCCAAGCAGACTCTGTGCTTTAACTGCAGCATAAGAAGTTACATTAATTGCAACGCCGCATCATGTTACCACCAGTGGGCCTATGGATCGGCGTTTTAGGATTTGTCAAAATATGTGGATTTTAAATTTGGGAAATTCTGATGTGCCCTTTTGAATTTGGATGAACATTGCATGCCTCTTTACTTTACGTTTATTTTAATGGATTTTCACGTTTGTGGCTGAGGCACCCGCAGGCACATTTTACACACAAGAGCGCGGGTGTTTGTGGAAATAGATATGTTGAGCTATCTCCAACATTGCACATTCATTTAAGTAAGAAGTGCGCTAACAAATACGCCAACAGTTATTGGCATGCGGCTGTGGATCTGTTCAACGAACTTGGCAATTGACTTGCAGATGATACGTCTGCATATGTGGAGAGATCTGCGCGCATTGAATGTGTCGCCAGGAATGTTGCCTAAACGTCTTTTAGTCAGCGTACTAGCTAGGCGAACACATCAACAAAAAAACGGATCAAATAACACTGAATATACCTTTATTGCATGTTATTGTCGATGGATATTGGGAAGCCTGTTCTTTGATCTCACGTTTGGGTACTGCCCACTGATACACAATCGTTTGAACTTTAGTGAGGTCGCAATTTAAAGGGATGGGCACCGTTTTGCGGTGCATCTAGCGTGCCCAAAATTAAAATTCGGACTTAAAAACAGTCGTTTCCTGGATTCCAAGCTTAACTGAATGATCAGAATTAGGATCTGTGTTATACATGCGAGTGCGCAAATGGAGGATGCAAATAGGTAGAGACAACCAAAAGCCAAACCTCACGATTCATACTACTTGTCCTGGTGTCTTGTGGAAGTATACGTTATGACTTTATTATAGGGATTATATTATAGGAATTATAGTGATTATATATGCACAAAATGTTTTCAATTATACGAGGCGGTCTGGTTGATTTTGAAAATCACTCGGAATTTACCATTATTCTCACTAAAATTTTGCACATGATTAGGAAGACAGTTTCGAAGTACTAATGCAAGTTGAATTCCAAATACACTCAACAACCATAGGTTTTTGTTCGATTAAATTTCAAATTTGGTTAGGCCACGAACTGCCAAGGCCTCCAACTATTTGGCAAGATGTAGGAGTGTGTAAATTCATACAGACCAGATTATGCTGTGATATTTACGTTATCAAAATTCGTCGGCATAGTAAAAAACGCGACGCTATTAAGCACCGGCAATTGAGTCTAAAGTACAACAAAAAACTCCAAGAATATTATCCACCATCCACCATTTAGTGGGATTCTTCTTGAGTGTCCGCATGGATCATATTAAAGGTAAGGTTTGTTTCGTTATAGTTTGCCTTATTACCACCCCAATCCAATACCAATCCACTTAAGCAGGACATAACATTGGATTCCTAGAACAATAAAAACAAAATAATCACGTAAACTGAAGCTGCGGATGAAACAAAATCGACCGAATAACTACTAGTCAAACCTTACATGTACAAGTTGGCGTGCGAATAAATGGATAAAAAATTATCCGGTCTATTCATTGTTGTCGATTAATTGCGTGCACCCTGTTAAACACATGTTGTAGATTGGAGTTCGAGTGCAAGTGATACATTATTTGATGGGGGAAGTTGACCTGGTTGATTTTTTGCCCAGAATTAGAGCGTAGAATTTCAATCCCGTAAGCCAGGTGACCCGGGCACATCTGTGAGCGTCAATAGGATGCTAATCGGGTAAGCGCCACAGCCCATTACTGCCCGACTACGACCAGTGTGTGGTATAACATGTATATTGCCAACACGCAGCTCGGCAATCGTTCATGGAGACTAGAGAAATTTCTGTTTGCACAAGGAAAGAAATAAGTATAAACTCAGAAGATATATATGCATAGATCATCGATAATATTGTGATGTATTCTATATAACTATATATGATATGTGTAATAGATTTAACTTATGTAATATGTAAAGTAGCATGCATGGTATTATATAATAAAACATACCAATGTAAGTAAATTCAAAATTTATCATACTGCTATCCATAAGTCCGTGCTAATCGACCACTGGAAAAATTTCACGATACCTTGGCAAAACACATCTGTTTCCGGAGCGCAGTGCAAATTACGTGTTAAAGGCAGTGTACTTCACCGCATGACGAAGTTGATATTCGATTGCTTGGTGCCACCTTCTGTAAAGGAATAGATCCATCGCAGATGCAACGCGTGAATGCCGAGACATTTGTGTCCAATAATGTGAAGACAATCTAGATTATTGACCAGCGTGACCCATTTTCAGAATTACCTGTTACTATAATCAAGTAGAAAGAGTGGCACGCGCGACACTTGAGAGGCAGTAATCCTTGTCTTATTCAGGCATGTGAAGCGGGTTGTCAAACGTGATTCAGGCTTAGCTGCTTGGTTTACTATCCGGGGAATAAACACCTGTTTTCAGACCTAATCCAACAAGCGCTGAGTAGAAACTAGTTTCAAAATCCGCTTTCGGTCCTCTGATATCAAGAAGTGTGGCCACATACTGCCTGGTTTTAACCATTACTTTGCGCTTTGAATGTCCAATGTTCGTGTGCAGAGTGATTAAATCATGGTCAATTCATTCAGAAGAGTTTGTGATTGCAGCAATTGGGAATTATAGCCGTGTATCAGTAAATGTGTAAGATAAATTAGGGATCTCATTGCACCTAAACACGGGACACAAATAAGCAAACGCATCCACGGAATATTTTAACATGCACCAGGTGTATAACCATTAGAACTGTGCTCAGAAGCGCGGACCGATGGACGGATTAGTTGCCATATGCGGTCAAAGTACGTTGTACGTTCGTGCGCAGTTGGTGCTTTTAAACCACACTCCGTATCAGCAATTCATGTAGTACATACTACTATTTGTTAAATGGTTTAGTTACCGTCAGACTTTTGCACCTCATTTAAGGCATATGTGTTGCTTTATTCTGGAAAATGGATAACCGCGACATCGGAAGGCTCTGATTTATGTGGTGCTACAATAATACTACTGAAAAGCCCCACAGTAAGTCTTCGGGAGGTCACAGGTTGTCTTATCACGTCCGGCAAAAACGTTTTTTGATAAACACACCATGATTTCGAAATACAGGAGCCCTACTGAAGCATTTAGCTTTGTGGAACTTGCTCGGAAAGTGAACAAAACATCTTAGTTTTAGCATAACTCCGCAGTCACAGTTAGCAAACCCGGCTTCAACAGAGCACCCGATTTATTCGCAAATTTATATCACTTTATTTAGGACGGTTTAACTGGCGTATTTTTAACCAAGCTTTTGCGTTTGGGACAGTATTGAGCATAAGAGAGTCACATAAAAAACAGAAATCCGACAAGTACAATTGGAAACGTACCTCATGGAATGCATATGTTGACATCAACACAAAAACTTGGCATAAGTCATACCATAAGCATCCTTTATATTGAGTAAGTGCACTGGCAAGCTGGCCCGAATAAACTCGAAGTGCGCAACACTTTATAAGTGCATTGCGCATATCCACCTGTAAGTAAAGACCTGCTGCTCCGCAGACCCCAGTCTTCCAAGAAATGTTGCGTGGGTAGATTTTATCAAAAATCGTTCCCCAAAAACCCCAGTCTATGAAGTCGTCGGATTGGCCGCTGATTATAAATAATACTCTCTCAGAAGGCGCCGCACAACGGTTCAACGCATTCGGTGAGTAGTGAAGTATGCCGTTTTGGCTGAATTTTCTAAAAGTACCTTTAAGTTTTGATGAGCCGAGATCTATAAATTTCCTGGCGAGATGCAGCTTGATAGCCAATGTGAAATGGACCATATTTGGATGAAGCAATGAAGGCTTACCAAACGCTGAGGGTTTTAAACCACTTTTCCCTAAATGGTTAGCGATTGAGAATGCAAAACTCTTAGATAGAGCAGCTCTCTAGGGGCTACCCGGGAATCAGTTTCAACGGCTTAGGAATTGATTCACGTACAACCATCATTGCTACGCAAAACCAACGCAAGTGTTCCATTAGCACGCGTCATTTAAGTCGGCCACTCATCAAAAATAATTGTCGCACATTTCGGCCACAAAGTATCCTTAAATAACTTGCCTCCTTGCACATAATGACCACTCAGTCGTCATTCAGGGGAACATACCATTGGAAAATATCTGTGTCATGAAGACTCCCGTTTGTGCCCTACCCCTGATCTGGACATATTTATGTGCAATACTTTTAAGGGGAAAAATGTAGAAACCATATACTTCACATGCAACATGGACCATTATTGGATCAATTCACATGAATGCTGCCGTCCCGACATGTCGCATTTTCTGCGGGTGGTGACATTTCGCCAGTTGCACTCTCGGTGAATGTAGTCACCAAATATATTATTGGTGAAATCGACGTTTATTCGGTTTCACATAAATACGCCCCAAAGATGAGGGAGGAGGAATTTTTAACATGTTGGCGCGCCAGTAGTTACGACGTCCGTTTGGAAACAATTAAATACGTTTGAAGATGTGTAAGTAATGTGGGAACATGAACGAGTCAGCAGTTTTGCAAAATCGCAAAGTCGAATTCGCCGAGCATAGCGGAAGAAATAAAGAATCTACACTAATGTGTAAGTGTGATAACGTAAACGTTCGGTGCGTGCGAGGATCCGATCTGAATATCGATCAGGAAAACGGGGCACAAGAAATTCTGTAGTCTTCCCCAAATATCGCCGGCCGAGTATAATTCGCTATTCGTGGTCCACCGCTTTTGCTTAGTCCACAAAAGTAATTTATGGCTGTACGCATATATCAAGCAAGCGCGAATGAGAACAAGTGATTCATTTATTGGCACGTTCCTGGACCACAGTTGAAATGGTCAATGTTCAACCGTAGAATCCAGTTCTTGCGCCATGAAAACATACTGGGTATACACCTCAATAATACGCAGAAACCAATACAGATTGTAATCAACGGAAAGACTCGCTTTCCGAACGAATACGTCATAATCATCTTTTCGATTTGATTTTCACCGGTTTGCTCCATAAACAACACAATTCTCTCACAGATTCAGCGCGTAAGTGAAACCAGCCAAACTGCGCTGGTAAGCTTGATCCGAGATTTTTCTTGGGTCAAGTCAGTTTCAGCTATCCAACTCTAGTGTTGGCAATGCTTCCACGCATTTTCAATTAGGTAAACTCAAAATAGTGTGAAATTCCGCTTAGAGGGGCCAGAAGCCGTACGTCATGACTCCAAACTATCTTGCTTGCACCTACTTGCTTACTAAAGGTAGCATATAACTGATCAAACTACCATGTCCTAAGTTGATGGCTACTCCTGCCGGGCTATTTCAATTTGTTTTCCGAGGATGCACCATTGCTGCGAAGTATTGACTCGTTTAATTCCAGAAGTGGACTATATTTGGCGGTGACAGTGAAGGCTTAGCAATTGATGAGATTTTCACACCACGCTTTCTCAATGGCTAGCGGTTGGGAACGCAAAACGTTTAGATCGAGACATTGTCTGGAGGCCACACAGAAAACAGATTGAATGGCTTATGGATTAATTCAGTGATAACGATAATTGCCCATGGAAAACAACGCACACGTTTTAGCATTTCGTGCGCAATTTGCATGATACGCGTCCAACGCAAAAGTGCTTCTTTAGCACGTGTCATTTAGGACGACCAAACATTGAATACATGAAGAAAAGTAAAAATAAATAAATCCTAGCAAATTTCAACCACACAGTATCCTTGAAAGATTTGCTCTGATGCACCCAGTGATCTCTCAGGCAGCAATCGGCGGAACGAACCATTGGAAAACAGCTGATATGTAACATAATGGAGCCACGCAAATATGCGCGCGTCATTTAAGGAGAGTTGAATTCGTGGTGAATTTAGTCTGTACGTGAATATCTATTGCGAGTGTCATCCGGAGACATCACCGTTCGTAACAGTCGTTAAAGTATACTACTGGTCAACTCGACAGTTACTCGGTTTCGAAAATTTATTTATAAACTGCCATTCTAAGGACGCGCCTCTCTCAACTCCCAAACATATCAAAACGTGTGGAAGGATCCGAATCACGTTTGGGATTGTTGTCCTGACAAACGGACTTTGCCTGCGATATCTTACGTTTTGCATGGTACGCTCTGACCTGTGTACGACCAAGGCGCCTACTAACATGGCAATTTGTTGATTGCTGTAAGGAATTGGTATTCAGCTAGTCTATGCCCTATTGAAATTATTTTCAAGTGTGCGGAAGCCGTATGTGTCCGGGAATTTAACCTGTGGCTACATTTCACCCATCTCTAGGATGTGGTGTGAACGTTGTTGTCTTTGAGATACACGTATATTGGCGTCGAATATACGGTGCCCTATTGGCGCGAATTAGTCCGTCACATTTAGGGTAAAATGTAATCTCAGTTCTCTCCCACTCCCCTTCGCCAGTTGAAACATCGTGATGTGCTGCCCTCAATATTTTTCCAGTCTGAAAGTACGCCGTATGAACCGTAGAGTTACGTACTCAAAATAAACAATTTAGTTTTATTCGCACTTCAGAAGCAAACTTATTTTGTTCGGCTTACAAGTGGACGCCATTATATTAATGTCGGCCGTCCACAAGTTAGATATTCGCACTCCTGGATACTACTTGAGTGAAACCATCAAATGCAGTTCAAACACGCAGGTGGATGCCCCGTTGCCTCACGTGTTCAGTAAGCACCAATAATTCACCCATTTGCAAACGCTTATTCATCAGCGGGCATCAGATGAACGCCTGGGCGTAAACGATTTTCTAACTTCATTTCTGGTGTTGTGACACACGATCAGTATATTTCATGCACTGAAGCAGCGCCTAAGGTGATTAAAGTGCTTTGCTGGCATATTTTTGAGTGACGGAAGTGCGTTTTCGTTCAACCACGCTTGCTGCATTAGCAGTGTCTCTGGTGTCTAGCTATTTGCCGGGCCTACAAGCAGCATCCAACCGGCTGACTGACAAAACCATCCGACTTGTCTCAGAACGACATGGCACAATTATTGCGTTATCCTCCACTGCCTTGAATTTTCGTTTACATTTGGCCGGGTCAATTTAGCATTCAGGAAGCGATTCTGCCACTAAAATAGTGGACGGCACTCCGTATATTTGTGGCGGCGGCCGAGGTTTCTGTTCCCCATTTCGGCCCAAATAATCAGCGGGTTTTTTGAGCTACCCATCTGGTGCAGACAAACTGGCATTTTTTCTCCATGAGGTGAAATAGGTGCGCTTCAAACCCGTTCTATACGCAGTATCAGACTTCTTGCTGTTCACTTTTTCCAGCTGGAATAGCGGAACAAATTAGCATATAATTTTACTTTTCACATATAATTGCAAAAGATGAAATTCTGGGAGACATCTGTTGAATTCAGCGTATTTTTGCTGCTTTGGAAAGCCGGTTAATTCAAGAGAGCAGGGTGATTGATAATTTGTTTTGGATTGCGAGAGACAACTGTAGCCCTACACAATCCAGTTGCAAATGTACAACGCATGACATCACGCGTACATTGCGGCAACTGCGGACACGGAGAACGTGATTGGCACCAAAAGCCGCGTCGTCGAATTGGAACCCGGAAGGTTGGTGCAACTACAGCAGCGGGATCCTGTTTTAAATATGTTTGCAGCCGCCTTGTTAGCTGCAAGGCGTATTGAGAACGGCGAGGGATATAAATAACTGAAGACATTCTAGAGTCACTTCGATGGGCTGAGTCTGAGTAATGCTAGCATAATATATTCGGCAAGGCCACCGATCGTGAAGCTGCGCTCTCCGTGATATTTCTCGTCTTGAGTTGGAAGCTGCTCGTCGAATTCCGCGGGATGGCCTACATAGGGTGCACCATGAAATGCGGCTTACTTCGGCAGATGGGATGAGCAATGACGTAGTGGATTATGCTGTGTTCTGTAAGCGGTGCCAACTGACGAAAAAAGATACGACATAGACAACCCACTCCATGGAGCCTATCCCTGTAAGGAAGACCGGAGAGTTATGGTCTGTTGACGTCATAGCCCTTTCCGGTGACAACCAGCTAAGATCAATATATCGTTATAATGAGAGAACACCTATCGCTGTTAGTTGAGGTGGCAGCTGTACCAAATCAGCGGGTGATGACGATCAGTTTAGTGATAGTGCAATAACCGCGGGGTGGCAAAAATGATATCAACGGATCAGGGACCCCGGTTTGTGGGCAAAAGTTTTAGGAGTTGCTTGGGAATGCTGGGCATCAGACGGCTAACTACGGCACCCCACCACCCACAAAAGAGGCCTACCACACGCAAAAACCGAACGATTAACCAGTGGCTGACAGCAAAAGAATGTGATAATGAGGTGTACTTGCGGGTGGTGTCGCTAGCAAGTTGTCCGTCCATAGAGAGAACTGCGGGCAAGATTTCGTTCATCCTGATAAACGGTTGACATCCGCCCCTTCCATTTCATCGGAAAATTGGGTTGTTGCCGAATAGGTGCTTGTCCCGGGAGGACGTAGGGTAGGAAAGGCGGAAAGCTTGAGAAAACCTAATCGCCGTTTAGGACGAGACTAGAGAGAAAACGGCCATTAGGAAGCACAACCATTCCTCAGGAGCGCAGAGGTCAAATTTAAGGATCACCAGAAGCCCGGGAGGAGTGGACTGTGGTTGCAGAATGTGGACATCGATGGCAAGGCCCGTTCGGGGGACGCCAATCGTCATTGATCAGGTGGCTGCGGATCAGTTCGACAAGGTGGGAATTCGACTTGCAGACGTTTCGTCGCCATTTGGGGAGACATTCTCTATGAAGAGGGTAGGGCGGAGTGGCAAACGTAATTCTGCCCTGTACGTTCCGTCTACTGACTACGAGTTGTGGACTTTTTTCGAAATCCAACACAACCATCTTTCCACAGCAAGTAGTCCACAACATATAACTCTCTTTCCTTGAACGTCAGTAAAACTGGCAACGATCCGCCTGTTTTTAGCGATTTAGATTTACGGTCTTTATGCGGAAAATGTTCCCATTCTGGTCAGATTGTTCCAGTTGGAAATGTGCTTCCTCACTGGCGGCAAAGCGCGTGCCATCAGTGAACTGAGCATGGACATTAGTCTCGCTGCAAATGAAAGCATTGGGCCCCTCGGTGCAATCATTTAAACTTCGTGTGTTCCTCACTAAATAACTGATATTAGATTTCCTCTACGAATTTACCTTCCCACAATTTTTCCCGTATATATATATAATTCCACGATGCAGCTGGCGAGTATTGTTTGATGATTTCGGTGTTTTTGTTTCGGTATTTCATTTTGAAATTTGTAGAACCATGTGTGACGTCATGAAAACCCAGATAATTAGCATACAACACTGTAAAATTGGTCGAGATGACCGATATTTTCATAAAACGACGCCGTCATTGCTTATACATCCAATCAGGTAACATCACGAGGCCTTCCTATATAATCTGAAGAATTCCTGTAGCGAGCTGCGCAGCTTTAAATCAGTAACATTGTGTATAACGTATGTGATGGTTTGAACGTCTGACAGCACATTTGGGGTGTAAATATTGCAGCCAAAAACACGAGGGGACCACAGATACAAATTCTGTATGTGCTTCAAGCAAAGCTTCATACACAGAATAAACAGGTGCTTGATGTGCCCATGGAAACGCCTGGAATGTGCAGTCCCAAGTCGAAATGGTCACACTGATTAAGTTTGGGTTTGGGGTAAACTAATCAGGTTTGGCAACCAAAGTTTTGGTGTCATGGATTTACAGTGAAATAATCCAACACATTCCAAGAATTTCAAATGAACTAATTCACACCGGAGTTTGTGCGAATACTACGCTATCCCACGTGTTATGTCCAAAAAAACGTCGTATGCATGCCCAGCAATTCCAAACAAAAAATGAATGCTCTCTAGATTCATTGACTCTTTTGTACTTACCCGCCATACAGAAAACGCCAGCGGTAAGAATCTTGGTTTTTGGTGTGAGTGAGCTACATTTGCTCTTCTCGGTGAACTCTGATAATGATTAAAACGACCCATGTATCGCTAGCGGCCACCAATATGGTATATCCTAGCGGTGGGTTCTCCCGCAGCCCAGAAACTACTCAGATAGCAGCATTACGGTTTGATGTTACACCCACAGCTAACAAATCATCTCAAACGAACAATGGCGCTAATTTAGCCGGCTTTTCTAAACAGCTTTCACGATATGCACTAACGAAAATTATATTCCGAACATGTGGCATGTTTGAGGAAGAACATTTTTCAGAATACGGAACTGGAAACGCGGGATTTTCATTCTAACTGGCAGCCAACAGCGTAAGCCGTCGTATGCGAGGACACGAGCCCTAAAATCTACCGTCCTATCTTGTCTGGGAGACTCAATGCGTTTTGGCCGTGTTCTAAAGCACTGAGTAATTTAACTAGCGCATGGATCAGCAAATCACCTGTTGGATTACTGGGAGTAGAAAATATTTTTGCGAGAGAGGACACACTGTAAATGACATAAAAGCTTATGTTTGCAACGTTGTGTTCAGTTACCGCTATCCGGAAACACGGTGATTTAACAAAAACCCTAATGTAGGGTTCACTTCAGCCAATTTTGCACAAAACCTCACTGGGGCGTAGTGAGTGACAAAAGTGTTTCGTAAGTCCCGAAGGGATTAATTTGAGGTTGTTTGCAACGGAAGGGTTCTGTGGCCCCCAGGCGGCGACAAACTGAAGCAAGCCAGTGTGGAACGCTTCTTTGGGCTTGAAATAAAGCACACGTGATAGAAATCAAACTGGGGTAACTTGTTTATTTATTCATGCTAGTGTGACCCTTACACCATTCCGCTATTTCCCTCTACTCTGTAAACTGATGTACGTCGTTTGATCAAAACGGGTTGTGGAGTGTTTCATTGCTAAGAATCGGATTCCCTCAACATCCGCTGCCCACGGTGTAAATTTGCATTTACTTGAGTAAAAGCGGTTTGTATCCGCCTCATCTTATTTGTCTGTAGGCCTCATGTTGACCCTAGTGTGGGGAAAGGTTGTGCTAACTTCTACATAATTAGTGCATATGGGGGAACTTTAGAATTTCTAAAGTAGGTGAGACCAAACTTGATATTCCCTGCACCGGACGAACATCTGAAACACCTCCGACTTAATTCGCTTTCTACTAAATAAAAAACGTCCGTATTTGAAATCGGCATGCATGGGCTAGTCCAAGAGCACCAAGCAAACTTCTCATATGCTGTTAGTGTAAAAGGGTGTTGCAAACTGTCGCGCACGATCCGTACGAATAATACACAATAGCACAAAAGTCAATCCGACCAGCCTCTTGCTTATTCTCCGGAACCTTGCGGACAAACATGATAGAGCGCACGCTGGATTTAACAGGTTCATCTAAATTGATAAAATTATTTTTATATAAGTACGTCCTAACTATAGTCCAAATTAAAAAGCGGAGAAATTAGCCACACCTTAGCTTGTCAGTGGATACGACTTCCGTTTGAAAACAACTGAATGCGCTTGGCGGTATGTATGTAATGTGGAAACTTCAAAATTTTCTACATCCATACTCAATTCAGCGGTCCTGCACAATTGCATTTTCGAATCCGACGGGCGAATGAGTGGAAATATCAAATCTGCACTACTGTGTTTAAGTGGTAAGCTAAAGGTTGGGTGCTTCCGAGCATCCGCTCCGAATTAGTAGTGCTTGCACGGATGTTCGTGGAAATGTACATGATGTCAATAATGGTAATATGGTTTTCCTCCAACAGGCACGCCAGATTTAACTGATCGACGTGTGTGTTGGTGAACCGTGGCCGATTTTGCAGCTGTACATTTTCAGGCATCAATGACACCGTGAAGCGTTTGGCCTGGTCCGGTTATTTTTCGGTTTGAACTTGGGGGGTAGTGGTGAGGCATTATGGAGCCAATTGTGTGCAATGCTCGGCTAAATTGACCTATTCATTCGGATGGGACATGGTTTGAAATAAAGCATGCGAACTTCCATAATTAGCTCCTCAACTACGTGGACAATTATGCGGCAATAGGTCGGATCACGTTTGTGACAAGTACATTTTCAAAGGCCAATCTGGCGTAATTGGATGTGGGGCTTGATTTGAAGGAAGTTTTTGACCGCATGGTGCCTGCTCGCGATTAACCACAGGGGTGGCAAGCACAAGAGATTAAACAAGTGACAGGGCTGCGAACTGCCGCGGTTCCAGTGAGCATCTGGATGCAATACCAATATACCCATTTGTCCGCGGACTGCGGATGGTCAAACGAAAAATCTCGAGGTGCATTAATTACCGGCAGCTTTTGTCCTCCAAGATGATGGTGTAAAGTTAGGCGTCACAACGGTGTTTGCAGCGGCGAAAATGGATTGCATATTTTCAGTACACAAACAAGTCGCCTAACTCAATGAGGCAAATGGAATTCGCCACTGTTGAGGAACCAATGTTATAACCAAATTTGTGCCACAAAAACTTGGAACTCTCAATGAGTCTCCGGTTATTGGGACTTGTCAGAAATTAGTCAGCGCACCTTATAATTTAGATCCGCAAAACGCCTGCGGGCCAATTGTACATATCGGCGTCGTTCTCGCCAACGAAACCCGTCGCACTTTTGGCCGGAATCGGCCACATCTACCGATGCAGCTTTATCACTAGGGCTCTCTTTGCAGACTTGTTCAAGCATCGATAGGAAAGGCGGAAAGCTCGAGAAAACTTAACCGCCGTTTAAGACGGCACTAGACACACAATGGAAATCAGGAAGCACCGCCATCCCTAAGGATCGCGGAGGTCAAATGTAAGGATCACCAGAATCCCGAGAGGACATAGGTGACAAGGCCCGTTCGGTGGACGCCACTGGTCATTGCCCAGGTGGTTGCGGATCAGTTCGACGAGGTCAGAATTCAACTTGCAGAAGTTTCGCCGCCTTATGGGGAGATAAATTCTATGAAGATATCTGAATATATATCCTAAAATGTTGGCAAAACATCTGCAAGTCAACTGACAATCTTAGCGAACATATCAACAGACATCCGATAAATTAAAAAGGAATGAACCCGAGGTACCAAGATTCCGTCATATTACAAAATGCGCCACTGCAGAACCTTGTAGTACTGAAAACTGTCATCTATCTGCGGATGCTCTGCGTATGCTGGTGATGCACACTTGAATTGCATACGTGTTATTGTCAGTGAATATCAAGAAGCTGACAGGCTCACCTCACGTTTACGTACCAGCCCACCAAAGTGTAATCAGTTGATGCGCTCAAGATTTCGCGGGATGGCATCGTTTTGTGGTGCATGGGGCATTCCCAAAACTAACATTTGGAGTGAATAGCAATCGCCCCTGGATTCCAAACTTAACTGAATGGTCAGAAGTATGCTGTGAGTAATGAACCAGAGTGCGCGACTGAAGGGCGTAAATGTGTACAACAACCAGCACATCATCACGAATCACAGTCCGTCGCCTGGTGTTCTTGTGGTAGCTTATGTCACTACAATATGCTAGGGATTATGTATTGCGTAGAAGGTGTTTCGGATTATACCAACCCATTTGGGTGGTGTCAAACATCGGTGAAATTCAACCTTGACCTCACTAACACTTCGCAAATTATCAAGCAGATAGTTCCAAAGAACTATTGTCAGTTGCATTCACGATACCCTCAAAACCGATAGGATTCGTTCGAATAAATTTCAGTTTTGCTTAGGCCGCGCTCAACCAAACTCTGCGATTATTCGCCGCAATGCAGTGGTAGGCAAATTCATGCGGATCAGATTAACCTGTGGTATTTACCTTATCAAAATTTGTTGGCTGATTAAAACCGCGGCTTTAACACGCACCATCGAAGGATTCGAAATCACATCAAATGAATTTGCGGATATTATTCAAAGTCCACTATCCATTGAGACACTCCTTGGGATTTATCATGAAGCACTTTGAATGGAAGGCTTAGTTTTTTATAATATTTTGCTCTACTTTCAACGCAATCCAATTATAATCCATTCAAGCAGGATGTGAGTTGATAGTATTAGTTTCCTAGATGAATGAATATATATTGATAGCGTTACCGACATCTGCAGACAAAATCTCGAACCATACATGTACAAGATGGCATGCTGTTAAATGCGTAATCAAATAAATGAAACCATTCAATCTCCCTGAGTAACTGAGTGCATCCTAATGGGGACGCGGAAATTTATGTTAAACTCATATTGTAGATTGCAGTTCGTTCTCGAGTGAAGCTTTCGTTGAGTAGAGTATTTGGCCTGGTTTATCGTCTGCCCAGGATTAGAGCAGAGATATTCAAATGCGTAAGCCACTAGTTACACACACATTTTTGAGCGTCGGTAGGATTTTGCTACGTTATACTGGAACAGCGGCAAACGGTTAGATGTTGAACGGTGATCAGAGGCAACCTGGTATGGTGCTCTGAATCACACTCCACAGTGGACAACTGTGTAGTTGTGCTTGTAATATATGTGATCACATATACTCGGGGGTTTTCAGGCGTCCAATATATTCGCCACAACCCAGTTTGCGCCCCCGTGTTTCCAAGAGCAGTGATGAACCCACATTACTTTAATATGAAAGCTCAACTTGAGCAATTGCAACTGAATATTTAACAATGAGAATTAGAAATTACAGATATCTGCTCATGATAAAAGCACGCCATTCAAGCCACGCCACATTTGGTCAAGGAGATGGTAGGTTAATGATCGGGCCAGATACTTGAAGCTCGATAACCGAAAGATTGACCAGTGGCCGACGGCAAAACAAGGTGATAACGAAGTGTACTTGCGGGTGGTGTGGCTAGCAGGTTGCGCGTCCATACAGCCAACTGCGGCCAAGTTTTTGATCATCCTGATGAAAGATCGAAATACGCCCCATCCATTTCACCGGAAAATTGGGTTGTTGCCGACAATGTGCTTGTCCCGGGAGGACTTAGGATAGGAAGGGCGGAAAGCTCGAGAAAACTTAACCGCCGTTTAAGAAGGCACTAGACAAAAATGGTAATTAGGAAGCACAACCATTCCTCAGGAGCGAGGATGTCAAACGTAAGGATCAACAGGATCCCGGGAGGAGTGGACTGTGGTTTCAGGATGTGGACATCGGTGGCAAGGCTTGTTCGGGCGACGCCAATCATCGTTGATCAGGTGGTTGCGGCTCAGCTCGACGAGGTCTGAATTCGACTTGCAGACGTTTCGTTGCCATTTGGGGAGATATCTTCTAGGAAGATATCTGAATATATATCCCAAAAATGTTGACAAAACACCTGCAAGTCAACTGACAAGCTTAACGACTATATCAAAAGACACCGGATAAATTACCAACGAATGCATCCGAGGTACCAAGATTCCGTCACATTAGTAAATGCGCCACTGCAGAACATTGTGGTACTGCCATATATCTGCGGATGCTCTGCGTATGCTGGTGATGCACACTTCAATTGCATACGTGTTATTGTCAATGAATATCGAGAACCTGGCAGGTTCATCTCACGTTTAAGTACCAGCCCACCAAAGTGTAATCAATTGACCTTTAATGAGGTCACAATTTCGCCTCTTCAACTCGAGAAATTATACGAGCAAACGCCCCTGAATATTTAACAATGAGAATTAGAAATTACAGCAATCTGCTCATGATATAAGCACGCACGCAGGTATCTCATGCATGATATTCATGTTGGTAGCAACACAAATAACGCTGCCGATCGGAATTCGAGCCGCGGCCCATTAATGTCAGACGACGGCAAATGTGTGTTATGGTTTTGAATATTGCCAACCGGCGAGCTCAGCGAACGTTCATGGATAATATAAAAACCTATTATTGCACAAGAAAACATATGCGTAGAAACTTACAACATATAGATGAATAAATCATCGAGAATCTCCGCGATATATTTTACATAATTATTCATGAAAAGGCTGATAGATTTACCTTATGTAATATGTACAACAATATTCAAGGTACTATATATTACAATATATATTATGCAGCAGTATGAGCAAACGCAGAATTTAGCACGTAGGTAATCAGTAGGCCGTGCAAAGCAGGTACTGCACAAATTTCAGGATACCTTCGTAAAACACATCTAGTTTGGAGCGCATTGCAATTTGAATGTTGCATGCAGTGTACTTTACCGCACGAACAATTTGAAATTCGATTGTAAAATGAAAGAAATAGAGCTCGGACAATCGCAGTTGCAACGCATCAATGCCGAGTGATGTATGCCGAATATTGCGAAGCCAATGTCGATCATGGATTTGCATGACGCCTTTGCAGAACCAATTTCTATTACAACCCATTGGAACTCCTGACAGACACAACGCTTGAGATAATGTGATGCGCGTTGTATTGAGGCGGGTAGGGCGGAGTTGCAAAGGTGATTCTGCGCTGTGCGTTCCATCTACCGACTACAAGTTGTAGTCTTTTTTCGAAACCGAACACAAGTATCTTTCCACAGCAAGTAGTCCACAGCATCCGACTCTCCCTCCTTGAACGCCAGTAAAGCTAGCAACGATCCGCCTGTTTTGAGCGATTAAGATGTACGGTCTTTATGGAGAAAATGTTCTCATGGTGGTCAGATTGTTCAAGTTGGAATTTGATTGAGCTTCCTCTTTGGCAATAAAGAGCGTTCCGTCAGAGCACTGCGGATAGACATTAGTCTCGCTGCAAATGAATGCTTCAAACTTTGGTCCCTCGGTGCAATCAGTTAAACTCCATGTGTTCCTCACTAAATAACTGATACTAGATTTTCTCTACGAATTTACCTTCCCACAATTTTCCCCATATATACATATAATCCCACGATGCAGCTGGTAAGTATTGTTGGATGATTTCTGTGTTTGTGTTTCGGTTTTTCATTTTGAAATTTGTGAAACTATGGGTGACATCATGAAACCCCAGATAATTAGCATGCAACACTGTTAAATTGGTCGAGTTGGCTGATTTTTTCATACCCGACGGCGTTATTTTTGCGAAAACTGCGACCAAACGTTCAGGGGAGGAGGAACCTATATTACCTGGTTAATCCCACTAATTATTCTGCAAACAGACACCCGTGCAACCTGCCGCTTGCAAGATGCTATGTGTGGGTAAAACCGTGCGATTTTTTCCGTTTTGGTTATACTGCATGAACTATGAGAGTGTATGGTATAATGAAATAAGAAAGAGAAAATTGTAATCAGCGGACCTGCACCTAATACTGTTTCCGATATGCTAAAATGTTGCTCAAAGCCCAGAATGCTTTCATCGCGTATGTACTCGCACTCACAAATAATCAAGGCATTTAACGTGCAGCGTAAGAATGGATGCTGAGAGCAGAAACTCACTTGCTCATTAATTGCTTATACATCCAATCAGGTAACATCACGAGGCCTTCCTATATAATCTGAAGAATTGCTGTAGCGAGCTGCGTAGCTTTAAATAAGTAACATTGTGTATAACTTATTTGATGTTGTGAAAGTCTGACAGCACATTTAGGGTGTAGGTATTGCAGACAAGTACACGAGAGGACCACAGATACAAATCCTATATGTGCTTCAAGCAAAGCTTCATACACAGAATAAACATGCGTTTGATGTGCCCATGGAAACGCCTGGAATGTGCAGTCCCAAGCCGAAATGGTCAAACTGGATAAGTTCGGGTTTGGGGTAAACTGATCAAGTTTGACAATCAAAGTTTTGGTTTCATGGATTTAAGGTGAAATAATTCCGCACGTTCCAAGACATTTAAACGAACTAGTTTACACCGGAGTTGGTGCGCATACTACGCTATGCCCCGTGTGCTGTCCAAAGAAACGTCGTATTCTTGCTCATCAGTTCCAAACTAATAATGAGTGCTCTAGAGATTCATTGACTATTTTGTATTTACCCGCCATACAGAAAACGTCAGCGGTAGGAATCTTGCTCTTTGGTGTGAGTGAGCTACATTTGCTCTTCTCGGGGAACTCCGATAATGATTGAAACAACCCATGTATCGCTAGCAGCCACCAATATGGTATATCCTAGCGGTGAGTACTCCCGCAGCCTAGGAACTGCTTATGAAGCAGAATTAGCAGAATTGAAATTGTTTTCAAGTGTGCGGAACCCATATGTGTCCGGGAAATTAGCTTGTGGCTACAGTTCATCCATCTCTAGAATGTGGTGTGAACGTTGTCGGCTTTGTGGTACACGTATTTTGGCGTCGAATATACTGTGCCCGATTGCCGCGAATAAGTCCGGCACATTTAGGGTAAATTGTAATCTCAGTTCTTTCACACTACCGTTCGCCAGTTGAAACATCGTGATGTGCTGCCCTCAATATTTTCCTACTCTGAAAATTCGTTGTATGAACCGTAGAATTACGTACTCAAACTAAACCATTTAGTTTCCTTCGCACTTCAGAAGCAAACTTATTCTGGTTGGCTTACCTGTGGACCGCATTATATTTATATAGGCACATACCAGGTAGGTATGTGCACTGCTGAATATTACTTGAGTGAAACCATCAAATGCAGTTCAAACACACTGGTGGACGCTCCGTTGCCTCAGGTGTTCAATAAACACCAATAATTCACCCATTTGCAAACCCTTAGTCATCAGTGGGCATCAAATAAACGCCTGGGCGTAAACTTTTTTTTAACTTCATTTCTGCTGTTGTGATACACGATCAATATATTTCATGCACTGAAGCAGCGCGTACGATGACTAGAGTGCTTTGCTGGCATACATTTGAGTAAAGGAAGTGCGTTTTCTTTCAACCACTTCTGTTGCGTTAGCAGTGTCTCTGGTGTCTAGCTATTTGCCGGGCCTAAAGGCGGCATCCAACCACGTTCTATATGCCGTATCAAACTCCTAGCTGTTCATTTTTCCCAGCTGAAATAGCGGAACAAATTAGCATATAATTTTACTTTTCACATCTAGTTGCAAAAGTTGAAATTCCAGGAGACATCTTTTGAATGCAGAGTATTTTTGCTGCTTTGGAGAGGCGTTTAAATCAAGAGAGCAGGGTGATTGGTAATTTGTTTTTGATTGCGAGAGACAAATGTTGCCCAGTTGCAAAATCCAGTTGCAAAATTACAACGCATAACATCACGGATACATTGCTGCCACCGAGGACACAGAGAACATGATTGGCACCAAGAGCCGCGTCACCGAATTGTATCCCCGAAGGTTGGTGCAACTACAGCAGCAGGATCCTGTTTTACGGATATTTGCAGCCGCCCTGTTAGCTGCAATGAGTATTGAGAACGTTGGGGGTATAAATAACTGAAGACATTCCAGAGTCACTTCGATGGGCTGAGTCTGAGTAATGCCAGCATAATATATCCGGCAAGACCACCGATCATGAAGCTGCGTTCAACGTGATATATCGCTGTTGGTTGAGGCGGAAGCTGTACCAAATCAAAGGGTGATGACGGTCAGCTTGGAGACGATGCAACAACCGCGGGGTGACAAAAATAATATCAACGGATCAGGGACATCGGTTTGTGAGCAAAAGATATAGGAGTTGCTTGGACGTGCTGGGCATCAGACGGCTAATTACGGCACCCGATTACTCACAAAACAGGCCTAACCACACGCAATAACCGAGCAATTAACAGTAGCTGACGGCAAAATAAGGTGACAACGAAGTATGCTTGCCGATGGTGCCGCTAGCACGTTGTGCGTCCATAGAAACAACTGCGGGCAAGTTTATGTTCATGCTGATGAACGGTCGATATCCGCCCCCTCCATTTCATCGGAAAATTGGGTTGTTGTCGACAAGGTATTTATCTCGGGAGGACATAAGATGGGAAAGGCGGAAATCTTGAGAAAACTCAACCGCCGCTTAGGACGTGAATAGGCAAAAGACGGCAATTAGGAAGCACGACCATCCCTAAGGAGCGCGGAGGTCAAATGCACGGATCACCAGGATCCCGGGAAGAGTGGACTGCGGTTGCAGAATGTGGACATCAGTGGCAAGGGTCGTTCGGGGGACGCCAATGGTCAGTGATCACGTGGATGCGGATCAGTTCGACGAGGTCGGAATTCGACTTGCAGACGTTTCATCGCCATTTGAAGAGATGTCTTCTATGAAGATATCTGAAAATATATCCTAAAATGTTGGCAAAACATCTGCAAGTCAACTGACAAGCTTAGCTAACGTATCAACAGACACCGGATTAATAACCAACGAATGCATTCGAGGTACCCAAATTCTGTCACAATAATATATGACCCACTGCAAGGCACTGTGGTACTGAAAGCCGCCATATATCTCCGGATGCTCTGCGTACGGCGGTGATGCACAGTTGAATTGTATACGTGTTATTGTCAAAGAATATCGAGAAGCTGGCAGGCTCATCTCACGTTTACGTACCAGCCCACAAAAGTGTAATCATTTGACCGTTATGGAGGTCATAATTTCGCGGGATGGCACCGTTTTGTGGTGCACGGAGCATTCCTAAATCTAACATTCAGAGTGAATAGCAATCTCCTCCTGGATTCCAAACTTAACTGAATGGTTAGATGTAGGCTGTGAGCCGTGAACGAGAGTGCGCAACTGAAGGATGTAAATGTGTACAGCAACCAGCACAGCTTAACGAATCACAGTTCGTAGAGTGGTGTTCTTGTGGAAGTTTATATCACTACCATATACTGGGGACTATATATTGCGTAGATAGTATTTCGGATTATACCAGCCCCTCTGGGTGGTGTGAAACTTCATTGAAATTTAAACTTTCAACATATGGATGAATAGATCATCGATAATTTTTTTAAAATCTATTTTGCATAATTATGTATGAAAATGCTAACAGCTATACCTTATGTTGTATGTAAAACAATATTCATGGTATTATATATTACAATATATATTATACAGCAGTATGAGCAATCGAAAAGTTTAGCGCGCAGTCATTCAGAAAACCGTGAAAAGCAAGTACAGCAAAAAATTCTGGATACGTTCACGAAACGCATCTAGTTCCGGAGCGCATTGCAAATTGAATGTTGAATGCAGTGTACCTTACCGCACGAACAATTTGAAATTCGACTGTTCGGCCCCGTAAAAGGAAAGAAGTGGAGCCAGTAAAATAACGCTTGCAACGCATCAATGCTGAGTTATGCATGCCGAATATTGTGAAACCAATGTCCATCAAGTACCTGCGTGACTCATTTACAAAACTACTTCCTATTACAACCCATTGGAAATCCTGACAAACACAACACTTGAGATGATGTGATGCGCGTGTTATTGAGGCGGGTAGGGCGGAGTGGCAAAGGTGATTCTGCTCTGTGCGTTCCGTCTACCGACTACAAGTTGTAGTCTTTTTTCGAAACCGAACACAACTATCTTTCCACAGCCAGTAGTCCACAGCATCCGACTCTCCCTCCTTGAACCTCAGTAAAACTGGCAACGATCCGACTGTTTTAGCGATTTACATTTACGGTCTTTATGCAGAAAATGTTCTCATGTTGGTCAGATTGTTGAAGTTGCAATTTGGTTGAGCTTCCTCTTTCGCGATAAAGAGCGTTCCGTCAGAGCACTGCGGATAGACATTAGTCTCGCTGCAAATGAATGCTTCAAACTTTGGTCCCTCGGTGCAATCAGTTAAACTCCATGTGTTCCTCACTAAATAACTGATACTAGATTTTCTCTACGAATTTACCTTCCCACAATTTTCCCCATATATACATATAATCCCACGATGCAGCTGGTAAGTATTGTTGGATGATTTCTGTGTTTGTGTTTCGGTTTTTCATTTTGAAATTTGTGAAACTATGGGTGACATCATGAAACCCCAGATAATTAGCATGCAACACTGTTAAATTGGTCGAGTTGGCTGATTTTTTCATACCCGACGGCGTTATTTTTGCGAAAACTGCGACCAAACGTTCAGGGGAGGAGGAACCTATATTACCTGGTTAATCCCACTAATTATTCTGCAAACAGACACCCGTGCAACCTGCCGCTTGCAAGATGCTATGTGTGGGTAAAACCGTGCGATTTTTTCCGTTTTGGTTATACTGCATGAACTATGAGAGTGTATGGTATAATGAAATAAGAAAGAGAAAATTGTAATCAGCGGACCTGCACCTAATACTGTTTCCGATATGCTAAAATGTTGCTCAAAGCCCAGAATGCTTTCATCGCGTATGTACTCGCACTCACAAATAATCAAGGCATTTAACGTGCAGCGTAAGAATGGATGCTGAGAGCAGAAACTCACTTGCTCATTAATTGCTTATACATCCAATCAGGTAACATCACGAGGCCTTCCTATATAATCTGAAGAATTGCTGTAGCGAGCTGCGTAGCTTTAAATAAGTAACATTGTGTATAACTTATTTGATGTTGTGAAAGTCTGACAGCACATTTAGGGTGTAGGTATTGCAGACAAGTACACGAGAGGACCACAGATACAAATCCTATATGTGCTTCAAGCAAAGCTTCATACACAGAATAAACATGCGTTTGATGTGCCCATGGAAACGCCTGGAATGTGCAGTCCCAAGCCGAAATGGTCAAACTGGATAAGTTCGGGTTTGGGGTAAACTAATCAGGTTTGGCAATCAAAGTTTTGGTTTCATGGATTTAAGGTGAAATAATTCCGCACGTTCCAAGACATTTAAACGAACTAGTTTACACCGGAGTTGGTGCGCATACTACGCTATGCCCCGTGTGCTGTCCAAAGAAACGTCGTATTCTTGCTCATCAGTTCCAAACTAATAATGAGTGCTCTAGAGATTCATTGACTATTTTGTATTTACCCGCCATACAGAAAACGTCAGCGGTAGGAATCTTGCTCTTTGGTGTGAGTGAGCTACCTTTGCTCTTCTCGGGGAACGCTGATCATGATTAAATCAACCCCTGTATCGCAAGCGGCCACCGATACGGCATATCATAGCGGTGGGTTCTCCCGCGTCCCAGGAACTACTCACGTAGCAGTGTGTATGGTTTGATGTTACACCCTGAGCTAACAAACAATCTCAAGCAAATAATGGCGTTGGTTTTGTAAGCTTTGTTCTAAACAGTTTCCACGAGATGCACTAAACGAAAAGTTATATTCCGAACATGTGGCATGTTAGAGGAAAAACATTTTTCAAACTACGGAACAGGAAACGCGGGCTTTGCATTCTAACTGGCACCCAACAGGGTATGCCGTCGTATGCGACTACGTGAGCCCTGAGCTCTACCGCCTTAACTTGTCTCGGAGGCTCAATGAGTTTAGGCCGTGTTCTAAAGCACTGAGTAATTTATCTAGCGCATGGATCAGCAAATCACCTGTTGGATTGCTGGGAGTAGAAAATATTTTTGCGGGAGAGGACCCACTGGTAATGACATAAAAGCTTATGTTTGCAACGTTGTGTTCATTAACGGCTATGCGGAAACACGGTGATTTATCAAAACCCTTAAGGTGGAATCCATTTTAGGCGTACAGATTTATATTATCGTTCAGCATTAAATGTGGGAATATCTCTTTGCACATTTTATTGCTGGGTGGAAAGCTACACTCCAGCCATTTTTGCACGAAACGTCATCGGAGCGTAGTGAGTCAGAAAAGTTTTTCGTAAGTTCCGAAGCGATCAATTTGAGGATGTTTGGCACATTAACTTAAGGGGATGTTAGGTTAATGATCGGGACAGATACTTGAAGCTCAATAACTGAAAGATTAACCAGTGGCCGAGGGCAAAACAAGGTGATAATGAAGTGTACTTGCCGGTGGTGTGGCTAGTAGGTTGTGCGTCCATGCAGCCAACTCCGGCCACGTTTTTGATCATCCTGATGAACGGCCGTAATCGGCTGCTTCAATTTCACCGGAAAATTTGGTTGTTGCCGACAAGTTGCTTGACCCGGGAGGACTTAGGATAGGAAAGGCGGAAAACTCGAGAAAACTTAACCGCCGTTTAAGACGGCACTACACAAACAATAGAAATCAGGAAGCACCGCCATCCCTAAGGATCACGGAGGTCAAATGTAAGGATCACCAGGATCCCGAGAGGAGTAGACTGTGGTTGCAGAAGGTGGACATCGGTGGCAAGGCCCGTTCGGGGGACGCCAATGGTCATTGATCAGGTGCTTGCGGATCAGTTCGACGATGTCGGAATTCAACTTGCAGAAGTTTCGCCGCCATATGGGGAGATATCTGCTCACGGTGTAAATTTGTATCTGCTTGAGAAAAAGCAGTTGGTCTCCGCCTCATCTTATATGTCGGTAGGCCTCATGTTGAACCTAGCATGTGGAAAGGTTGTGCAAACTTCTACATAATCAGTGCATATGGGGGAACTTTAGAATTTCTAATTCAAGTGAAACCAAACTGGATATTCCCTGCACTGGACAAACATCTGAGACACCTCCGGCTAAAGACGCTTTCTACTAAATAGAAAACGCCAGTATTTGAAATCAGCATGCATGGGTTAGTCCAAGAGCACCAAGCAAACTTCACATATGCTGTTAGTGTAAAAGGGTGTTGCAAACTGATGCGCACGATCTGTACGAATAATACACAATAGCACAAAATTCAATCCGAATATAACCGACCTCTTGCTTATTCTCCGGAACCTTGCGGACACACATGATAGAGTACACGCGGGATTTAACAGGTTCATCCAAATCGATGAAATCATTTAGATAAGTACTTCCTAACTATATTCCAAATTAAAAGGCGGAGAAATTTGACACACCTTAGCGTGACAGTGGATACGAATTCCGTTTGAAAACAACTGAATGCGCTCGGCAGTATATATGTAATGTGGAAACTTCAAAATTGTTTACATCCATACTCAATTCAGCGGACCTGCACAATTGCATTTTCTAATCCGCGGGGCGAGTTTATGGAGATAACAAATCTGCACCACTTTGTTTATGTGGTAGGCTAAAGGTTGGGTGCTTCCGAGCATCCGCTCCGAATTAGTAGTGCTTGGACGGATGTTCGTGGAAATGTACGGGATATCAATAATGGTAATATAGTTTTCCTTCAACAGACACACCAGATCTAACTCAGTGACGTGGATGTTGGGTGAACTGTGCAAGTGCTGTACATTTTCAGGCATCAAATATCACCGCCAACCGATTCGCCAGGTCCGGCTAATTTTCGGTTTGAACTTGAGGGATAGTGGTGAGGCATTATGGAGCCAATTGTGTGCAATGATCGGCTAAATTGACCTATTCATTCGGATGGGACATGGTTTGAAATAAAGCATGCGACCTTCCTTAATTAGCTCTTCAACTACGGGGACAATTATGCGGCAATAGGTCGGACCACGTTTGTGACACGCACATTTTCAAAAGCCAGGCTGGAATAATTGGAGGCGGATTTCGACTTAGAGGATCTTGCTGACCTAATGGTATATGCTCGCGATTCACCACAGGGATGACAAGCAAAAGAGGTAAAACAAATAACGGATATCCGTACTGCCCGGCTCTAGTGAGCATCCAGATGCAAGAACGATACCGCTGTTAGCCCGCAGATTGCCGATGGCCAAATACAGAATCTGGCGAAGCATTCATTCCCGACATTTTACGCCGTCCAAGATGATAGTGAAGAGTTACGCGCCACAAAGTTGGTTGAAGCGCAAAAAAGGTGGATTGGATATCTTCAATACATTCAAACAGGTCTACCAAATTGAAGTGGCCGAAAGACAATGAGGCAAGTGGAGGTCAATACTGTCCAAAAATAAAGGTTACAGCCAAATTTGTGCCACACAAACTTGAAATTCTCAATGATTCTCCGGTTATTGGGACTTGTCAGACATTTATATGTACAAATTTAGTCGGATAATCTCGTCATCCTTCCGTGAGTTAGCGTAGACCTCTTGAACATTTCGACCTAAAGTCATGCTGCAGACCAATACAAATCTATTCTATGCGATCAGGGCACCAAACAATTTACGTGAGCAAAACGCTTGCGGGCCACTTGTACATAACGACGTCGTTTGCGCCTACCAACCTCGTCGCATTGTTGGCCGGAACGGTCTACGTTTACCACCTGTGGTCTTATTACTAGGGCTGTTTCTGCAGTTTTGTTGAAGCAACGTAACATGAAGCTGCTCGTGCGGCAGGACCGATCCACGTCCGATAAAGCCTACATCTCCTACCATATTCTGCGTGTACTCAAAGTGCGATATGAATAATTTTCAGAAAGTGCGATCTGGAAAACGAAGTCCAAAATCTTATGAGGTCCTTAGCAAACTTCGGCAGCCGAGTAGAATTGGCTATTCACAAAAGTGTTCATGGCTGTACGCCTGTATTAGGCCAGGGCGAATGAGAACCAGTGATTCATTTATTGGAGGGTTTCTGGACCACATTGGAAATGGTCAATGTTTAACCGTAGAATCCAGTTCTTGCGCCATGAGAATATACTGGGTATAGACCGCATTCATACGCAGAATTCGATGCAGACTGCAATCGACGGAACGACTCGCTTTCCGAACGAGTACGTCATAATCATTTTTCCAACTTGATTTTCACGGTTTTCCTCCATAAATAACACAATTCTCTCACTGACACAGCGCGCAAGTGAAACCAGCCAAACTGCGCTGCTAAGCTTGATCCGAGATTTGTCTTGGGTCAAGTCAGTTTCAGCTATCCAACTCTGGTGTTGGCAATGTTTCCACGCATTTTCAATTAGACAAACTCAAAATAGCATGAAATTCCACTTAGAGGGGCAAGAAGCCGTACGTCATGAGTCCAAACTATCTTCCTTGCACCTACTTGCTTACCAAAGGTAGCATATAACTTATCAAACAACTGTGTCCTGAGTTGATGGCTACCCATGCCAGGTTAATTATCTTAATTTAGTTTCCGAGGATGCGCCATTGCTGCGAAGTATTTACTCGGTGAATTCCAGAAGTGGACTATATTTGGTTGTGGCAGTGAAGGCCTACCAAATGATGAGGATTTCACACCACGCTTTCCAGATGATCAGCGGTTGGGAATGCAAAAGTTTTAGATAGAGACACAGTTTATTGACCACACAGAAAACAGAGTGAATGGCTTGGGAAGCGATTCACCTTGACATTCATCTGGAGACCTCGACAAACTTAACAGACGTAAAAGTATACTACATGTGAAATCGACAGTTATTCCATTTCGAACATTTATTTGTAAACCGTCGTCCTAATGAGGCGCCTCTCTCAACACTCAATCTTATTGAAATGTGTGGAAGGATTTGAATCAAATTTTAGATTTTCATCCCAACAGCCGGACTTCGCCTGCGATATCTTACGTTTTGCATGGTACGCTCTGACCTGCTTAAGACCCAAGCGCCTACTAACAAAGCAATTTGTTGATTGATATAAGGAATTGGTATTCAGCTAGTAGATGCGCTATTGAAACTGTTTTCAGGTGTGTGGAAGCCACATGTGTCCGGGAATTTAACATGCGACTACAGGTAACCCATCTCCGGAATGTGGTGTGAACGATATTGGCTTTGGGATACTTGCATATTTGACTTCAATATACTGTGCCCTATTGGCGCGAATATGTCCGTCACATTCAGGGCCAATTTTGACCTCTGTATTTTCACACACCATTTCGTCACTTGGAACACCATGATGAAGCGTTGCCCTCACAATTTTGCTAGTCTAAAAATACGTTATTCGCACCGTAGAATTATGTACTCAACTGAACTATTTAGTTTGCTTTGCAATGCAGAGGCAAACTTATTCTGATCGGCTTACTAGTGGACTGCATTATATGCATGTCGGCCGTCCACCAGGTAGGTATTCGCACCCCTGGATATTACTTGAGTGAAAACATCAAATGCAGTTCAAACACACAGGTGGATGCTTCGTTGCCTCAGGTTTTCAAAAGCCCCAATAATTCACTCATTTGCAAACCCTTAATCATCAGCGGGCATCAGATGAACGCGTGGGCGTAATCGATTTTCTAACTTAATTTCTACCGTTGTGATACACGATCAATATATTTCATGCACTGAAGCAGCGCATACGACCATCAGAGTACTTTGCTGGTACATTTTTGAGTGACGAAAATGCGTTTTCGTTCAACCACTTCTGTTGCATTAGCAGTGTCTCTGGTGTCTAGATATTTGCCGGACCTATAAGCAGCATCCAACCGTCTGACTGACATAACCGTCCGACTTGTCTCAGAACGACATGGCACAATTATAGCGTTATCTTCCACTGGCCTGAATTTTGGTTTCCATTTGAGCGCGTCAATCTAGAATCCAGAAGGCGATTCTGCCATTGAAATAGTGGACGGCACTCCGAATATTTGCAGCGGCGGCCGAGGTTTCTGTTCCCCATTTCGGCCCAAATAATCAGCGGGTTTTCGGAGCAACCCCTCTGGTGGAAGCAAACTGGCATTTTTTCTCCATGAGGTGAAATAGGTGCGCTTCAACCACGTTCTATATGCAGTATCAAATTTCTATCTGTTCATTTTTTCAAGTTGGAATAGCGGAACATATTGGCGTAAAATGTAATTGCAATGTAATGGAAATTCTGGGAGACATCTGTTGAATGCAGTGTATTTTTGCTGCTTGGGAAAGTCGTGTAAATCAAGAGACGATGGAGATTGGTTGTTTGTTGTTGATTGTGAGAGTCAACTTTTGCCCCACATAGTCCAGCTGCAAAATTACGGCGCTTGATATCACATATACATTGCTGCCACCGAGGACAGAGAGAAGATTGGCACCAAAACCGCGTCGCCGAATTGTATCCCCGAAGGTTGGTGCAACTACAGCAGCAGGATCCTGTTTTACGGATATTTGCAGCCGCCCTGTTAGCGGCAATGAGTATTCAGAACGTTGGGGGTATAAATAACTGAAGACATTCTAGAGTAACTTCGATGGGCTGAGTCTGATTAATGCTGAAGCTGCACTCCCCGTGATATATCGCTGTTGGTTGAGGCGGAAGCTGTACCAAATCAAACGGTGATGACGGTCAGCTTAGTGATGATGCAACAACAGCGGGGTGACAGAAATAATATCAACGGGTCAGAGAACTCGGTTTGTTAGGCATTATATATTGCGTGGAAGGTGTTTCGGATTATACCAACCCCTCTGGGTGGTGTCAAACATCGGTGACATTTAACCTGGACCTCACTAACACTTCGCAAATAATCAAGCAGATGGTTAAAAGAACTATTGTCAAGTGCATTCAAGATAAACTCAAAACCCAAAGGATTCGTTCGAATAAATTTCAATTTTGTTTAGGCCGCGCTGAAACAAACGCTGCGATTATTTGCCGCGATGCAGTGGTAGGAATATCTATACGTGCCAGAATAAACTGTGCTATTTACCTTGTCAAACTTTGTTGGCTTATTAAAACCCCGGCTTTAACACGCACCAGCGATAAAGTCGAAATCACATCAAATAAATTTGCTGATACTATTCAGAGTCCACTATTCATTGGGACTCTCCTTGATATTTATCATCAAACACGTTGAATGGAAGGCTTAGATTTCCAAAATATTTTGCTCCATTTTCAACGCGATCCAATTATAATCCATTCAAGCAGGAGGCGAGTTCAATGAGTTCAATAATAATAGTTTACTAGAACAATGAAAATGATCTAATAGCGCAACCGACAACTGCAGACAAAAACTCAAACAACACACGTACAAGATGGCCTGCGATTTTGGCGTGCTTCCCGCGTTTGATCTCATACGATGCATTCTCTACGAATGGTAACATTTTGTGCGCAAGTGAATTCAACACAGAGGGTATCATTTTCCCGCTTGTTGGTAGACGCAACCACGGTGGAGAAACCCACGATAGTTAAGATATAAGTATATACTTTCACAGCCTCATAAATATGCGGCGGAAAATGCAGCGGAATTACGAAACATTTTGGGAATGTTTCTTGCACAATTCAGTAGTTTAAGATGTTGTGGCTCTAATCATGCCAAAATCACTGTGGTGTAAACCTGCAAATTAATGTTGGCTCAATCCTTTGTTTAACTCAGTATAGAGCCAGCTTTTCATTAAAATGTCTGAGATTGTATCAAAACATGTGTCCTACAATGTCAGAGACCTGAGCTGAAAAGCCAGAATACGTCAGTCGCTGTTTCATAAAGCTGCTGTTCACCAATTTTGGTTGAACGTAATCCTATGATCGCAAGCACTGAGATGAACAATAACATGTACATTCGTCATTCACAATGGGATAACTTACGAGAACTGCGTTGAGTGCATTGATCTAATCGTGCAAAACAGAAAAGAGCTATGAGTCATTTTGGCGGAAATTGCCATTTGTGTCCATGGTCAAACATCCTATTTACTGAAAATCCGGAATGTGTGTCCTGCATAAAATTTGAATCAACAGCGTGAGTTTTGTATAATTCACCGAATACGGCATGATTACTGACCATTGGAAGATAACACGCTGGGAGTTTACTTTCTATAAATGCGAACTGCATTTGTCATGATGGCAGCAAACGTTTTATTTTTCGCTACGAAAAAATTAACGTTCTTTCGATTGCTTCCACAGCGAGCATAATAATTCAGATATTTCTCCCAAATGGCTGGTATTTCCACACATCTAACTTAGAACATAGCGTAATATTCGGCGTGTTGAACAACATTCACGTTAGCAAGTGGTCAGTGTATATAGCAGAATAATACATAAATGTGCCGTACTTGGTTATCAATTATGTACGGCGTGAAAATATCCGGCGCGTAATTAATTGTTCATATTAAGGCGGACCATTGCAAGCCGTACCATTTCCGTAGAACATAATAAAACGCAACATAGGAATCTCTATACGTGCCAGATTAAACTGTGCTATTTACCTTGTCAAACTTTGTTGGCTAATTAAAACCGCGGCTTTAACACGCACCAGCGATAAAGTCGAAATCACATCAAATAAATTTGCTGATACTATTCAGAGTCCACTATTCACTGGGACTCTCCTTGGATTTATCATCAAGCACTTTGAATGGAAGGCTTGGTTTTCTTATAATATTTTGCTTAACTTTCAACGCAATCCAATTATAATCCATTCAAGCAGGATGTGAGTTGATAGTATTAGTTTCCTAGATGAATGAATATATATTGATAGCGTTACCGACATCTGCAGACAAAATCTCGAACCATACATGTACAAGATGGCATGCTGTTAAATGCGTAATCAAATAAATGAAACCATTCAATCTCCCTGAGTAACTGAGTGCATCCTAATGGGGACGCGGAAATTTATGTTAAACTCATATTGTAGATTGCAGTTCGTTCTCGAGTGAAGCTTTCGTTGAGTAGAGTATTTGGCCTGGTTTATCGTCTGCCCAGGATTAGAGCAGAGATATTCAAATGCGTAAGCCACTAGTTACACACACATTTTTGAGCGTCGGTAGGATTTTGCTACGTTATACTGGAACAGCGGCAAACGGTTAGATGTTGAACGGTGATCAGAGGCAACCTGGTATGGTGCTCTGAATCACACTCCACAGTGGACAACTGTGTAGTTGTGCTTGTAATATATGTGATCACATATACTCGGGGGTTTTCAGGCGTCCAATATATTCGCCACAACCCAGTTTGCGCCCCCGTGTTTCCAAGAGCAGTGATGAACCCACATTACTTTAATATGAAAGCTCAACTTGAGCAATTGCAACTGAATAATTAACAATGAGAATTAGAAATTACAGATATCTGCTCATGATAAAAGCACGCCATTCAAGCCACGCCACATTTGGTCAAGGAGATGGTAGGTTAATGATCGGGCCAGATACTTGAAGCTCGATAACCGAAAGATTGACCAGTGGCCGACGGCAAAACAAGGTGATAACGAAGTGTACTTGCGGGTGGTGTGGCTAGCAGGTTGCGCGTCCATACAGCCAACTGCGGCCAAGTTTTTGATCATCCTGATGAAAGATCGAAATACGCCCCATCCATTTCACCGGAAAATTGGGTTGTTGCCGACAATGTGCTTGTCCCGGGAGGACTTAGGATAGGAAGGGCGGAAAGCTCGAGAAAACTTAACCGCCGTTTAAGAAGGCACTAGACAAAAATGGTAATTAGGAAGCACAACCATTCCTCAGGAGCGAGGATGTCAAACGTAAGGATCAACAGGATCCCGGGAGGAGTGGACTGTGGTTTCAGGATGTGGACATCGGTGGCAAGGCTTGTTCGGGCGACGCCAATCATCGTTGATCAGGTGGTTGCGGCTCAGCTCGACGAGGTCTGAATTCGACTTGCAGACGTTTCGTTGCCATTTGGGGAGATATCTTCTAGGAAGATATCTGAATATATATCCCAAAAATGTTGACAAAACACCTGCAAGTCAACTGACAAGCTTAACGACTATATCAAAAGACACCGGATAAATTACCAACGAATGCATCCGAGGTACCAAGATTCCGTCACATTAGTAAATGCGCCACTGCAGAACATTGTGGTACTGCCATATATCTGCGGATGCTCTGCGTATGCTGGTGATGCACACTTCAATTGCATACGTGTTATTGTCAATGAATATCGAGAACCTGGCAGGTTCATCTCACGTTTAAGTACCAGCCCACCAAAGTGTAATCAATTGACCTTTAATGAGGTCACAATTTCGCCTCTTCAACTCGAGAAATTATACGAGCAAACGCCCCTGAATATTTAACAATGAGAATTAGAAATTACAGCAATCTGCTCATGATATAAGCACGCACGCAGGTATCTCATGCATGATATTCATGTTGGTAGCAACACAAATAACGCTGCCGATCGGAATTCGAGCCGCGGCCCATTAATGTCAGACGACGGCAAATGTGTGTTATGGTTTTGAATATTGCCAACCGGCGAGCTCAGCGAACGTTCATGGATAATATAAAAACCTATTATTGCACAAGAAAACATATGCGTAGAAACTTACAACATATAGATGAATAAATCATCGAGAATCTCCGCGAAATATTTTACATAATTATTCATGAAAAGGCTGATAGATTTACCTTATGTAATATGTACAACAATATTCAAGGTACTATATATTACAATATATATTATGCAGCAGTATGAGCAAACGCAGAATTTAGCACGTAGGTAATCAGTAGGCCGTGCAAAGCAGGTACTGCACAAATTTCAGGATACCTTCGTAAAACACATCTAGTTTGGAGCGCATTGCAATTTGAATGTTGCATGCAGTGTACTTTACCGCACGAACAATTTGAAATTCGATTGTAAAATGAAAGAAATAGAGCTCGGACAATCGCAGTTGCAACGCATCAATGCCGAGTGATGTATGCCGAATATTGCGAAGCCAATGTCGATCATGGATTTGCATGACGCCTTTGCAGAACCAATTTCTATTACAACCCATTGGAACTCCTGACAGACACAACGCTTGAGATAATGTGATGCGCGTTGTATTGAGGCGGGTAGGGCGGAGTTGCAAAGGTGATTCTGCGCTGTGCGTTCCGTCTACCGACTACAAGTTGTAGTCTTTTTTCGAAACCGAACACAAGTATCTTTCCACAGCAAGTAGTCCACAGCATCCGACTCTCCCTCCTTGAACGCCAGTAAAGCTAGCAACGATCCGCCTGTTTTGAGCGATTAAGATGTACGGTCTTTATGGAGAAAATGTTCTCATGGTGGTCAGATTGTTCAAGTTGGAATTTGATTGAGCTTCCTCTTTGGCAATATAGAGCGTTCCGTCAGAGCACTGCGGATAGACATTAGTCTCGCTGCAAATGAATGCATCAAACTTTGGTCCCTCGGTGCAATCTGTTAAACTCCATGTGTTCCTCACTAAATAACTGATACTAGATTTTCTCTACGAATTTACCTTCCCACAATTTTCCCCATATATACATATAATCCCACGATGCAGCTGGTAAGTATTGTTGGATGATTTCTGTGTTTGTGTTTCGGTTTTTCATTTTGAAATTTGTGAAACTATGGGTGACATCATGAAACCCCAGATAATTAGCATGCAACACTGTTAAATTGGTCGAGTTGTCTGATTTTTTCATACCCGACGGCGTTATTTTTGCGAAAACTGCGACCAAACGTTCAGGGGAGGAGGAACCTATATTACCTGGTTAATCCCACTAATTATTCTGCAAACAGACACCCGTGCAACCTGCCGCTTGCAAGATGCTATGTGTGGGTAAAACCGTGCGATTTTTTCCGTTTTGGTTATACTGCATGAACTATGAGAGTGTATGGTATAATGAAATAAGAAAGAGAAAATTGTAATCAGCGGACCTGCACCTAATACTGTTTCCGATATGCTAAAATGTTGCTCAAAGCCCAGAATGCTTTCATCGCGTATGTACTCGCACTCACAAATAATCAAGGCATTTAACGTGCAGCGTAAGAATGGATGCTGAGAGCAGAAACTCACTTGCTCATTAATTGCTTATACATCCAATCAGGTAACATCACGAGGCCTTCCTATATAATCTGAAGAATTGCTGTAGCGAGCTGCGTAGCTTTAAATAAGTAACATTGTGTATAACTTATTTGATGTTGTGAAAGTCTGACAGCACATTTAGGGTGTAGGTATTGCAGACAAGTACACGAGAGGACCACAGATACAAATCCTATATGTGCTTCAAGCAAAGCTTCATACACAGAATAAACATGCGTTTGATGTGCCCATGGAAACGCCTGGAATGTGCAGTCCCAAGCCGAAATGGTCAAACTGGATAAGTTCGGGTTTGGGGTAAACTAATCAAGTTTGACAATCAAAGTTTTGGTTTCATGGATTTAAGGTGAAATAATTCCGCACGTTCCAAGACATTTAAACGAACTAGTTTACACCGGAGTTGGTGCGCATACTACGCTATGCCCCGTGTGCTGTCCAAAGAAACGTCGTATTCTTGCTCATCAGTTCCAAACTAATAATGAGTGCTCTAGAGATTCATTGACTATTTTGTATTTACCCGCCATACAGAAAACGTCAGCGGTAGGAATCTTGCTCTTTGGTGTGAGTGAGCTACCTTTGCTCTTCTCGGGGAACGCTGATCATGATTAAATCAACCCCTGTATCGCAAGCGGCCACCGATACGGCATATCATAGCGGTGGGTTCTCCCGCGTCCCAGGAGCTACTCAGGTAGCAGCGTGTTTGTTTTGATGTTACACCCACAGCTAACAAACAATCTCAAACAAATAATGGCGCTAATTTTGCAGGCTTTGTTCTAAACAGTTTCCACGAGATGCAATAAACGATAAGTTATTTTCCATACATGTGGCATGTTAGAGGGAAAACATTTTTCAGAATACGGAACGGGAAACTCGGGCTTTTCATTCTAATTGGCATACAACAGGGTATGCCGTCGTATGCGAGTACGTGAGCCCTGAAATCTACCGCCTTAACTTGCCTGGGAGGCTCAATGAGTTTAGGCCGTGTTCTAAAGCTCTGAGTAATTTATCTAGCGCATGGATCAGGGAATAACCTGTTGGAGTGCTGGGAGTAGAGAATATTTTTGCGAGAGAGAACCCACTGGTAATGACATAAAAGCTTTTGTTTGCAACGTTGTGTTCATTAACCGCCATGCGGAAACACGGTGATTTGACAAAACCCCTAAAGTGGGGTCTACTCTAAGCGCATAATTTTCTTTCATCGTTTAGCATTCAATGTGGGAATATTCCTTCGCACATTTTATTGCTGGGTAGAAAGTTACACTCCAGCCATTTTTGCACGAAACGTCACCGGAGCGTAGTGAGTCAGAAAAGTTTTTCGTAAGTTCCGAAGCGATCAATTTGAGGTTGTTTGCAACGGAAGGGTTCTGTGGCACCAGGGCGGCGAAAAACTGAATTAAGCCAGAATGGACGATTTCACCGTGTTTGAAATAAGGCAAACGTGATAATAATAAGACTGGGGTAGCTTGTTTATTTATTTATGCTACTGTGACCCTTACACCATTCCGTTATCCCACTCTACTCCGTTAATTGATGCATGTCGTCTAATCATCACGGGTTGTGGAGTGTTCCATACCCAAAACATTGGGTTTTCATATTGCTCCGTAAATCGACAATGTAAAAATTTAACTACCAACAGTTGACAAATTTTAGACAACAGCAAACAAAGTAGATACAGGGATGAAACTACTGAAACTTTTGATGCTGCTACGGAAAATAGATCTCTCCTGACATTCTGTGGGGCATGTATATGGTCGGCGATTTTCTGTGACAGGAGGTTGTAACTCCCAAATAATTGGTCTTGCAAATGGTTAATCAAACGTGAGGACATTCCTAATAGCTCAGGATTCCAAAAGTGCATTCAGCCTTTAATCCTATAACATGCCCCCCAAGCGAGTTCCAGAGTTTCAGTTTGTGAATCACGATTACCAACTTCGGGGGAGTAATTCCAAGCGCGCATTCAGTGCACTTAGGAGACGTGTTGTCACCGAATACCTGGTTTCACCGATTCCGATGTTTATTGAGCTTACCGTCACTCAATACTGACAAGGATATTCATATCAGATCCGACACCGTTTTAAAATGTGCGTCGTCCGTTTTGACCTAATTGTTTCGTATCCTATCTCCCTAATTGTGCGTCGCGAACTTATGGCCAACAAGACCGTTGCCGGAAACAGAACAGATGTTCCCAAAGAGGTGCAGTTATGTGGAAAACTCATCCGTTTGCTGAAGTTTTGAGGGTCGCAATCGTCGTTAGAATATGTCTATCTATGCCTGTTTGGATATCGGAAAACATTGCTTGTTCGCTCGCCGCACGAACTCAACAAGCAAATTGTCTCAAAAATTTCCAATAATATCAGTCCTGAAGTAATTGTTTTTTTGGGTCATGCTGCAAAGTTGGAGCAAATATTACTGAATGGTTCATGGGGAAGATGTTTTTATTTTATTAAAATTGCTTTTCGAGTGTAGGGGGCAAATTTAAATGTCGGAACTACAGTGAGACGATGCCCAGGTTGAAAACGTTATAATAACTTGGGGCCATTTTCTTGAGCACTAAGTCCAGTAGTTCTTTGAATCCACTAGAATGTAGTCTGGTATGTCACTAATAGTAATTACTCCAAAGGAAAGTGATATGATCTGAACCATCTATGAACATATTGGAAAATGTTAACTTGAGTTGTGCTACCCCGGCTGTAGTACTAACAGAGGATCATTTCTTCGCAAAGACGTTTCATCCTAATCTATGATATTCGAACTGTTACACGCCATTCACCATGCAAATATTCTGCCTCGTTTTGAACACGCCGCATACCCAAACAAGTAGGTGAGCGATTGGTCCATTTATACACCTGGTGGCTATTGCTATGCGCACGCTAGCGAAATCAGCAGGCACTTCATGGTATATGCGCGGTATATATATATGCGGTATATATATGCGGTATATATATATGTCAATGTGGAGATTATATTTCTATCCCCGGCACACTGAATTAATTTGGAACCGACGAAATATTAGTTATGAAAGCATAGTTGAGCTTGCGATGACAAAAAGTATGAGGGCATCTTACGGATTCCCGGCGAGCGAGGCGCAGTTCAGATTAGTGGCCTGTTTTCCCCGATGCAGGATGACGTATTCACAATACAACAATCAAAACATGCTTTTTCACGCAGTTTTCTAAATTATACGAGGTGCATTTAACCATTGCGGTTTGGTGTGAAATACTTGGTTTACCGGCTAGGTTTACTGGCTGACAAAGCGATCATGGCGGATTACAACGGTTGTATGTGACACAAATCATACAGAGTAACGTCGATATACGAATACATGTCCTGAGGCCCCTCACGCTATAATGCCTGGAGATGCAACGGCCAGTTCATATTGCAATCGCTCGCACCTGAGCAAGCATCCTGTCGATTGTATTTTTGCCAGCAAACAAATATTTCTCGCTTATGAGGAAGTGTAAAGCAGGGTACACCTACAATGAGTGCTGATTTATAGTCCGCCTTCAGTTTACATTTTCGGAAACAACTAGATGCGGTTGCTTTCATAGAGGAAATACCATCAACGCCACATTAGGCACTTACAGATGAAATAATTTTCCCAGAATGTACGAACATTGTGGTAAACCTGATTTTTAGTTTACAATGCCACGTAATTGTCAAAGAAGCTAAATAACGATTATGTGTTTTAAACGGCAGTTGGAAGTCCTCTTTCGGTTAAGAATATTTTGCTAGTGTTATGTGCACGATTTATCAATATCTGAAGTCTATACGAATACTTCCAAAATCTTGGTAATCACCACGGGTGTTTCGCAATATAAATATAAATTCATTCACACTGATTGTATGATCGGACTGCCAAGGCACTCAGAGCATAGTGAAAAACACGAGACTTTGATTATTCAGGCGTTCGAGCAACGCATTATCTTATCAGGTGTAGAGGATTGCTGTTCACTTCTGGTATCTGGTATCTAGTATTGTTCAAGCCATGTATTTGCTAGTAGTTTTTACACCGAGTGAGGATGACGTTAATATTTTTGTTACGCTTTAAGCGCGGTTTTTCCTTCGTTACTGGTTGCCGCGTCAATCATCATGGGACGATTGACATACGGAGAAATACGAAGTCCTACCTAGCCTTGTGACACCAAAATTCTTGTATGGCTGTTATGACCCAAGCATTTATGGTAAAGGTTCACCCATATCAACTGAATTGTATCCGTTAACATACATATTGCTAGTTATGGATGCCAGGATATGTTCGATGGTGGTAAGTCTGACCTTACGCAAATCCTGCGCAATCCGATCCAAAAGACGTGGGCCAAGAAATAGCGATACATCTGAAAATAAGAATTAAATTAGTTGCGTTATTTTGCCTGCAAACAGAGTCGTGGACATTTTTGCCGAAACGGTTTGTCGTATCACCTATGCAGTTTGGTTCTTCCCCATTTTTTTGCCACGTAATTTCGCTTAATTAACATACAACGCGTAAACTGGAAGATAATGAGTATTTGATCGAATTGTACGCATGATATATAATACATCACGTTACCGGCGAAACACGAGGATGCGCTTCCGAATTATACAATTAAAATTACTTCATGTGCAAAGATTCCCCTTAATCCTCTACATCACATATTCACTTAAATCCAGTCCGCTTTTAGACGTGTAGGTACAATCAGGGTGTGACCAATATCAGACGCAACAAGCAATTGTAGAATATCTGTGGAGCCAGATTAAAGCGAGTTATCAAGGGGTTTTTTGTCCTGTATGATGCCGTAGATAAAGACTATTAAAACAAACAGGGGTTTTCGAGCACCTTGTCAAAATAAAAGGATGCATATTCCACCAACGTGGTTTGTTGTAAAATATGCTTTTATGATATAGACCAAAATACAGAGCGCATTCGCGGACGTACTTCGGAGGGTGGCACAGTCTCTAAAATTGTCTAAAATTGGAAGATGTTTCGGCCGCGACATTTCCCAACAACAGACGTCAAATAAACCAAGTGCAAAGGGACAAGCATAAGTGGAATTTCAGTCGCATACATCCGTTCGTGATCAAATCAGCAACTTATCCAGGAAATGTATCGTGACCATTTGTCTTTCGGAACTACCTCGCCAGTGAGAGTGAGGATCACAAAATTATACTGTATGGCATATTGCGGCTAAGCGCAACACACCTCTGAATGATAATTGCTGAGAAACTGTTACGTTTCCCCCTTATCGGCCAGGGTCCCCATTCCTATATTAGCCGAATTCCGTAATTCGTTTGAAATTTTACGCCATTGTTGTAATCGGCGTCACCTATTTGGAGACTAAGATCACTCAGTTGAGTCACGTTGATACTGTGGATATTGCATGCAAATTCGCACATGTAAAATAGATATGATCCAAGCTACCATGTTGAGTGGCCTCCATAAAATCCGAAAGATTCTAAGTTAGTAGGCGCGGAGAGCTTGAACTCGTGTATTACAATGAGTCCAAATAAGATCCATCTTTATCTTTCTTAGTAGCTCGCTTAAACGATGGAAAGGCTGACTGTCTCCCGATATATGAACGTTGTGGCTTCCTGTCTCTTTGTATTGAACTGTACAGGTGTCATGGTAAAGAAACCATATACGTCACATACTTCATCCCCAGAATTTGAAATACCAGTTCCTCGGTCTGAAAGCACGTTTTAGATGTGACGGAGCAGCTCTGATCTGCACGGATAAAATTGCCGGAGATACACTTCCTTGGAATTTATCGTTTGAAATGGAACCCTACAATGTGCTAATACTCAAGCACGTGGGACATACATTGGTCACACGCTATTAACAATAACGTGTATCGCTAATCAATCTTTGAGACCCAGTTGCAATTACCTGTAAATCGCGACAAAAACACCTCCAGGAGTTGAACGGGGGCGCAGATTTCAACGGTTTCTACACCATATAATACGCTTAAGAAGCATGCAGTGATTTTGAAAAAAATGTGGATTTTGAGTGTTTGTTTGGTATAACAAACTAGATCTGCCACATCATGTTTCTGATTTCGACCAAATGGAAACTGTTTATGTGGTATTCGCTCTTCATCATTCTTTGCTTGGCATTGGGTGTACTGAATGCATCCAACCCAGGACATGCCGAGTTTATTTGGATCTCGCTCAATCGCAGGAAACCCTATGCACGAAGTAACCCATTGCAATATGAATAACCCAGAAGATATAGTACTTTAAATCTCTAGATTTATCTCCCAGTTCGGCGTTATATTACGCGCAATAGGGGCAATCTGTATTCTCTGAAATTTCGGAATACTGGCACACAAATAATAAACATGTTTGTGTGTATTCGTGGTTTGTCTACTTATACCACCTGGCCGTCTCTTCTTTGTAAAGTGCTTTCCAGGGCGTTCACTATCACCATGTTGGTCCCTGAAAACTGTGTTACGCAGTCCTCGGAGGTGTACATAATTTGTTTATGAAAATTTGCAGCGAGTTATTGCAGACATCTAAACTTTGTGTACCTGTGAATCTCGGCATGCCAACGTATTAACACACCCAACGGATATATTTATTTGCCATATGTAGTAAACGCAGCGGGCTAGTTTTCCAACTTAATGGTGGATAGAAATGTGCAGATCCATGGAGACAGACGATGAACGTTTAGGCTAGCAAATAAAGGGTCAATGAATAGTGTAACAGGTGGCCTTAATTATCATCCTTTTGCCCGCAGAGAATCCTGAGGTGAACAAAAAGTGGGACATAAGACGATGTGCGAATACGCATCGTTGAAAGCCTAGCGCATCATAGTGTATCGAATTGCTGACCATATTGTAAATGAGCAGAGGGTCATTTGCGGAGCCAAACCCAAGTTAAAATGCAAATTAGGAATTGTCTCGGTTGGCGTGGAATATTAATTAGGTGAAATTTTTTTCATAAGGAACGCGCAAACATATCGACTTCTATTTACTTTATTCAGGAAATTCTTGGCCTGTAAACATAATATTGTAGAAGGCATGCAACTTGCACTAGGTTCGACACCGTGCGTGGGCTTTGTGAGCGTCCCGGATATCAGTGGATCACTGCGAATAATAGTTCCGCAAATACTAGTGAAAATGCCGTCGTCGTTTAAGTGCGGTTATTCTTACGCTGTGGAGGGGAACAATCAAGTTGCGGATTGGCACGCTCCAGCAAAAGCCATAATCGCACATGACCCTATAGTTAAGGACTGCCTAAGGAATGGCAAATTAATACGCCGAAAATCTAACTCGACGGGATAAACTATTTCCTTTATGCGCAGAGTCGTAACTCGAAAACATATGACTAAAATAATGCAAGCAGTTGTAATTAGGGAGAACAACCATAATCTGAATTGTTTCTAAATAGCAAACAAATCGCTTGTTGGGCGGCCACAGAATGGTTGATATTAGTAACTCTGTCACCCCTCAATACCTGTGCCAACGAAAATCTCAACCCTATAGACGAATCTAAATTTATTTGGGTTTTTTCGCCTGCAAGTGGGCCGCGAAACGTCGCTTCAAAACCTATTGTTGTATCAATATCAGCAGTTCAAAATTGTTCGCTATTTTGCCCGTGAAAACCAAATTGATTTGCAAATGAGTGTATTTGTCGAAATCAGTCCAATTTGGGTTCAAGTAGAACATAAGGTTGACGGAAACTCGGGGACTGCGCCTACCTGATGAGCCCCAAGAAGGGCGAAACCGGTCGTGGGCTGTCGAAGAGTTTTCAGCAACCTTGCGAGTAGTTTCCCTCTTGACTACTTGTTGAAAATTTTACCTGTGTCCATGAGAACATTTGCACATGTCTAATAACACAATGGGTAGGTAGGATTTGAATTTTCGAGAGAAATTATGTCTTATGAATCGGCGTTTGTGACCGCGTGACCAAACTGACGCTGCTAAGTAAGCTCTTATATCGAACATGGAGGAGGCACGTGAGCATACGGGCAAGCCAAGTGGCAATCGTTTTGTTTACATGTGTTCCTGTAAACATTGCAGTGTACCCATAGTGAACCAAGAACGATTGCTTCCTCTTTAAAAAAAATTTAGATTCACTGTGTCCAAAACGTGTGACAATTTGGAGCCGGTTGCCTTGCAATTCCAACATAATGATGCCGCGTTATTGTTGTTGCATCGGGGTGGCGTGTTCTAACGTTAGTGCGCCGAACTCACTAAAGTAAATTGTGATCACTTGAACCAGGTTTTAAGAGGTTTGTACCGTACAGAACGGTTTTGCACGCGCTTAAGTACGTGCATACATGCCCATCATCCGCACCACCAGGAAGAGTATTGCATCGGTGTTTCTCGCGGAGTCAACAGAAGTCAGATAAATGTGCCTCTTGAAAATCAAAGATATACCGCTTTGACCATATAGGTTGCCTCAAATTCGGGAAAGCGATCAGAGAATTTGTATTGGCTTCAGAATACACCCGAGTCAAATAGGGATGTGTAAAACGCTCTCCACATCATCGCCTACCACTTCGTTCATTGTACGTGAAAAAATTTCAGTTATTGCATGTCCACTAGCTTGACCCCACCATTTGTGGCATCTCAGAGCGCAACGGTGTGCCATAACGATTAAAACTTTGGAGCCATATAATCTAATTTGTACCTTCCTCACAGTGAACGTACAAATCCATTGAAATATATTTTACTTTAGGGGAACATTAGTGGGTTACAAATGTATTGATGTAGAAGCCCGATTTGCTGTTAGTTCTGACAGCACGGGTGGGCTCTGCATGCGTCCAGTATGACTGTGAATCACTCGGAAGAATAGTCCTGAGTAACCGGTCATTTGCCTTGTATGTGAATGAGCTTATGATGCACTCCGGGTTATGTGAGAAATTCAGAAACGTGACGTTGCACCCAATTGGTTATATTTCTCGGATGAGCGTGATACTGCTTTTCCCTATAAGCCGTGTGCGCCGTAATCAAAGTTGGTTCTATAGTTTGAGGAAAATTGACATATTGTAAACCGTACGTCCAACTGTAAATTTATGTCCCGGGATAGCATCGTGAAGTTGTGCAAAACGCATATTATCAAGTGGGAAATCCCACTCACTTGTTACTGGCTGATGTTAAGGACCTTAATTCCTATATGTACGAATGCGAACGGTTGGCACAGAGTAAAATTAAATAACATTCAAATTTGTTTGGGTATCACTGATTAGGTGTGTAATCTTAGATGGTTTCGGCGCACTATATTTCCGCATCCATGTATGTGGTTGTTAATGTGTCGATGTTTTCATCAAACAAACCTTCTGCGAATTTTGAAGATGACCGTTGGCATAATCTTCCGATAGTCCACAAACAACAATGTGAAACGTCTATAATTTTGAACGGCCAATCGTACTGCGTGTATTAGTACAACGCATGGCTAGTTCCAATAGAATATTCTAGCACGCCAATCGACGCAAAAGCGACGATTTTGACGCTCTTGATACTTATTGATATACACTGTGGCCACGTGAACGAAACAAATTGGGAACGCGCTGTGTTGAATTGCAGGATCGCATTCTACGATGGATCGTATGTGCAGGGATTGACCAGTACTTTTTAAAACTCAGGGTATCCTGCTTGAAAAAGATATTTTCCACCAATCGTTGTAGATAACACACACGTTTATGATAACAGTACGAATAACTTTTTTAATGCGCCCTACAAGCATTTTAAAAACGGAGCTTTTGCGTCGGTACTTATTTGGGAATTATCGTCGACGATTTTCAGCCTGTAATGCCGAATATGTTACGGTAATCTGTAACGTTCGTGTTGTCAGTAACTTTCAAGATTGCCACAAAGAATGCCCAAAGGTGTAAGTAAACAAGAATTATCGTAGTACGCACCCTGCCCAAATTTTTTCCTCATGGTTGTGGAACATCTGAGCACCAGCGTTGAACACTGCTATCTATTTTGACGAAGATTCCACGTGAGAAACGTGTTGCTAGTAAGAAACGTCTGTCCGGAGGCTAATAGCTGACACTGATTACTTTGTAGTCTGACACAAATACAACGTCCTCCAATGCAAAGGGAATGCATGGGCATGTGATTCCCATGGACAAATTTGAAACTCAGTTGAGTGGCCTCGGCCTATCGTCCAACTGCGTAACTTTTCCGCTGGCGCTCACCTCGCCCCAGCCTCAGTAAATAAAACTGTCTCCTGGTACTCCACACCGCGAACGACTGACCCCATTGGAAACGCGCCGCGCACGCTGTAGCAGGTGACTTTTGAAACATAGCTACGTGATAAGTTCTCGAAAAACTGGGCATGTGAGAATGTGGCGTTGTTCGCGGCCTATTGCAGCCCCCATATTTTTAGAAAAGGTGGAAGAAAGAATGTATGAATTGGGCAATTTGACTTCGCAACAAACTACGGAAAATGTAAATTGACTTTGTTGCCAAATCAAAGCTGTAGTCTTCGCTATTCAGTTAGGTACGGTTCAAAATTGTTTCACAATTATGAAAAACCGCGTGTGAATGAGGGAATCATCGGCTTGCCGCGCTAATTTGACTGACGAAAGGTCTTAAAATTCTTCATGAATTTTGGTCTCGATGTAATTGGCTTTTCGGTGTCAGGCTAACAATCCAGAGCAAATATCATACATGCCAGTCATTTTGAGGAGCGCTAAGTCCAGTGATACCCCGGAGCTCCGAAAATCTAGTGTGGGCTATTACTGACGATACTTACTGCAAGGCAAACGATACGCTCTAAATCATGTATAAACCTGTTGGAGGAATGTCAACTTGAGCTGTGCTACTTTGGTTGTGGTAGAAACAGTGGATCATTACTCCCCAAATACGTTTTGTCAATCTATGAAATTCGGTGTTTCACAGGCTATTCGCCGTGCAAATAATCTGCCTCGTTTCAAACACGTAGGTGAGCCGTTGGACCATTTACAGGCCTAGACACTACTGTTGCGCGCCTGTGCCGCGACATTCACCAGCAACAGACGTTTTAAGAAATTAACTGCAAATGAACAATCATAAGTGGAATTCCAGTCGCATTTATTTCGTTTGTGATCAGACCGGGAAATTATTCAGCAACACATCGTGAGCATTTGTCTTTGGGAAATAACTCGCCAGTGTGAGTGAGCATCACGAAATTATATATACACATTTCTGGGTGGTAATAGCTGGGAATCTGATACTTTGTTTCCACATCGGCCAGGGTTCACATTCCTATATTTGTTTGGTATTTGCTGCCATTGTAGAAATCAGCGTCACGTGCTTGGACACCAAGATCGTTCAGTTGAGTAATGCTGATACTTAGATTGCGTGCAAATTCGCCCGTGTAAAATGGATTTGATCAAAGCAAAAACGTAGAGTGGCACCCATAAAAATACAAAGCATCTGTTTAATAGGCGTGGAGAGCTTGAATTCATGAAACTCCATGAGAAAAATAGCTCAATTTCCATCAGAACGTGAGTCTGTCATATTTAGTATGCGTTTTTAGTTCTTAGCAGGTATATCAAATTTTTGAGCGGTACCTGATCAAACGCGCAGGACGCATCCTTATTATTGATTAATTGTACTAACACAAAGTGGAACTAACGCATTTATACCGTTTGACCTGTGGTCTATCTCACACCGCCCGAACAAGCTACAAGTTTCGGGATACCGAATCATCAACCACATCATCAGGCCACATTGGGCAGTCCACACGCCCTGGCGCAAATACTTTTACAAACCCTAATTTTCTTACTGAACTTCAGGCAATGATTCAGCGCTCAAGTTACATGATTACGCAGTTTTGTAAAATATCGATAATGTGATGCTCATTCGTTCCAGCGGTTCCAAGCGGTTCCTATTTAAAGGCAGGTTATTAGGCCATAGGCTACTCGTAAGTTTTGCAAACGATCAAGCAGCGGACTGGCTGACTGAAAAAATCATTCATAAGCAGGCTTCAAATCCTAACGCCTTATGGTGTATCAGAGTCCTGGTAGTCTCTTAAATAAGCGGAGCGATTTCTCAGCTGAACAATCCAACTTAACATATCATCCAGCACTCCACAAAAGAAGAAAGACTAGATACAGTCCATCAAACAGAGTAAAACCTGTGACGCGTGAACCGATACAGGTCTGTTCCATTGTTACCAGAATCAAAAAAACGAGCGGCAAATCATCGATGAAAGCTGTGCTTTGTACGTATTACATCATTATTTCCCCTATACTTCGTTGGACGAATTGGGGTTTCGAAGTTATGCGCAATTTTGCTATATGCTTCTGCATCATATGTGTGATTGGTATTATAACGACCGAATGAATTCACTTGCCTGAATTATAAATGAATGTGCAAGATATCAGCACGCCTGTCAAGTTTAGTTTTCATCAAACTGTGTTTATCTTCAAACAAGTCCTCGCGAGCATGGCGTACAATTTCAATTAGTTGAACGGCTCTGAAAACCCATGGATGCTATGCAGCTCTCTGATTGAACTTAGCGCGTGAGCATGCCAATGGACCTAACTGCTATGCAAAACGCAATGTCCCGTAAATTGATCAGACCAGAATATATAATTGAGTACGTCCCTCAAAAGGGACGCACAAAACTATCCAAATGTGTTTACTATGCTGAGGACATTCCTAGGCTGCAACATTGGTGCAGTAGAAGACATGTAATTTGACCCAGATTTGACACCGTGTGCGAGGTATGTGAGCGTCCCACTACTCAAGGAATAACTAAGAACAATAGCTACGCGGATATTAGGGTAAATCATGATGCTATTTAAGCATGGCTATATTTTCGTCGTTTATCTATGGAAGAATTTAAACTAAGTTATATTTTTCGCCTACAAGTGGAACCGTGAAACATCGCGCCGAAGCCTCTTAACGCATCAATTTATGCGGTTCAAAATGTTCCTCCATTTTCTCCACGTCAATTAATTTCATTCAATTAAAATCCCTGCACAACCAGAAGAATCAAGTGAGTTTTCTAGGGATCTGCACGCGTAATTGCAAGTTCTTCCCGCACGACACAAGTTTAAGGATTCCAGTAAGCCAGGTGCAACTTGGTTGTAAAGCACTGTTTTCGCTTTCCATGAAGACGTAAGCGTAACCTTTCAGGCGAATTATTTTTGCGCACGTTTTTCAAACCAAACTGACGCGTTTAACCAATGTGGGTTGTTCGGATATAGTTGCACAGCTATTAAACAATAAACGCTTCTTAGGAGCGAATTCCCGGATCCTTTACGCAGAGCGCATCACAGTCGCTCTATTTGACACAAATCCGGTAGAACAAGCATTATGCACGAATACCCGCTTTGAGTCACATCAGACCATACTGGTGAAACACATTATGGCCACCAATCTTTTGGTGGCCAAGGGTCATTGGAAACTCCCTCGACCGTGTTCAGCAAATGAGAATGTGTATCAGATATTTTGTGATGCGTCTAAACGCGACATCCTTCTGTAGCACTGTAGCTGGATAACATTGCTGTGTCTTGTAAATTGGCGAGCATTGTCATATCTACCATCACGAACTAATCACTGTGTTTAAAACCTGTCGAAATGATTGAAGTCGGCACTCACCACACAGTTGTGTTGTCCTGCATTTCTGGCAGACGCAAGTTAAACGAATGGAATCTTGCTAGACAGCCCCTCTACCACGTGGATATGTGTGACGTGCATCCTAACATTTGTGCTGAGAATTTGATTTCACGTAAATGATGAAATCCTCGTAGACCATTGTGTCTATATCCGTGATTTGCTTGTATCTTACATTACATATAACCACAAATAATCCTGACACATATGCCGATAATATCCGCGTTTGTGCGCTCCTTGACCACATTGATGCTGCTAAGTATTATCTCATTTCGGTCTGCGAAGTCGTAATCTAGCGTACGTGCGACCCAATTGAAATCTATTTAGTTCACCTCTGTTCCTGTGAAAATTGCGGTATACTTAACGTACACAAATCACGATTGCTGCCTGTTTAGATAAAATAGATTTAGATGGACTGCATCCAATGCTTTTAGTATTTTGGATCCGGTCGCCGTGCACCCCCAACACTATGATGCCGCGTTATTTTTTTCGCATAGGAGTGGCGCGTTCTAACGTTAATGCGGCGAATTCACTAAAGTAATCTGTGATCATCTTAACCAGGCTTCAACATGTTTGCACGCAATATAACGGTTGACCACGCGTTTTCGTGCATCCGTGTATGCTCATCATCCGCAGGACCAGGAAGAGAATTGCATCAAAGTTACCCGCTAGTACTTGAAAATGCTGGAATATATTCCGCCATTAAAAAAGTAAATGTGAACCGGTGGCCAAACTGATGGCGATAATTGATGTCTCATATCGAAATATGAGGAGGCACGTCCAGCTACAGGGTAATAAAATGGACCTTGCCGTTGTGTGCTGTTTTGCGCACCTCAGCAACCCATTGAGCTATACTGGGCGGTGTCCATGCGGCACCAACAGAGTCTCTCATACCAGGTTACTGAATAACTATAGATCTGGCAAACACAGTCTCCTGGTCACCCAGGTCGCAGGTTGGAAGATTTGATGACTTGTTCCGTAGAAACCGTAATCCGTTTGTGTTTGTCGCCAAACACCGCCGCCTTGCGGTTAGACTGTTGAGCCAAATGGTTTGCCCGAAGACCCTAATCATCCTTTTTGTCTAGGTGTGGGCGCCCTGAGAGTATCCCAACCCCCGTACAAGCACGTCTCTTATAACCAACACTACACCCATGTCACATCAGCCTTCGCGTCGTGTCATCAGCCGGGCCACCTTACCCGATACAAACAGCAGGTCGGGTAAGCGAAAAAAGGCTACTTCTGACGTCTGCTTCTGTATTCGACCAAATCGAAAACGTTTATGTGGTGTTCGCACTTCATCATTTTTTGTTCGACATCGGATGAACTGAACGCATCCAACCCAGAGCATGCCGAGTTGATTTGGACCACCCTCAATCCCATGAAACCCTAGGCTCAAAGTAACCCATTGCTATATGAATAACCCAGAAGAAGAAGTACTTTACAGCACTCGTCAGCAGCCCAAATCTTATGCTATGTATCTCTTCGTATTCTTCCCATTATACGAACATGACGCGTTTATGTAAACAGCAAGTGAGTCGGTGACATTTGGAATAATTTTCAATTCTTAACGGATGTGCGCTATTATTTGAATGGTACCTGAACAAATGCACATAATGCATCCTAAGTGGAGCTATCACATTTTTTGCCACTTGACCTGTGCGCTATCTCACACCGCCCGAACAATCTACAAGTTTCGGGATACCGAATCACCAACCGACATCAGGTTATATTGGGCAGTCTCAACGCCCTAACGCAAATAATTCTACAACCCCTAATTTTATTACTGAACTTCACGCAATGGTGCAGCGCGCAATTTAAATGATGCAGCTCTTATGAAAAATACCACAATGTTTTATGCTCATCTTTATTAAACCGGTTTCATAAGTCTCTGTTTAATGGCCGTTGATTTAGCGGTGAGCTACACGCTAGTTGTACAAACGATCTAGCAGCCGACCGGTTGACTAACAAAATCATTCACACGCAGGGTTCAGAGCCTGACGCATTACAGTGCATCAGATTCCCCGTCGTTTAGTCAATAAGCGGAGCGACTTCTTGGCTGACAAATTCAAGTGAACTTACCATTTACCGCTCCACGAAGAAAGACTAGATACAGTCCCTCGAATGGATTAACCCATGTGACGCGTGAACAGATATAGGTCTCTCGCGGTCGCCTAACCTCTGATGCTGTTTAGGCGCGGTTATATTTTGTCGTGAAAATCCACAATCAGTCTAAGGATCAGTAGGTGCCTGCAAAAGCCCTAATCAATGGTAACCTTATAGTTAACGAGTGATTAGCCTATGGCAAATTAGTAAGTCGGCAATCTAACTCCACAGGAGAAAAAAATTACTCTGTGCTCACAATTGTTACTCGCAAACTTACGACGGATATAATCCAAGCGTTTGTAGTAAAGGAGCCCGAACATCTTCCGAATAGTTCCTAAGCAACAAAAGTATCTCTAAGTGGGCAGCGCCAGTCGACGCTTGATATTGGTAACTTCGTAACCTATCGAAAATCATTCGCAATCGAAACTCAACAGACGTGCGCAACATAGCATAGTTTACATGTGGACAAATGTAAGCTAAGTTATGTTTTTCGCCTACAAGCGGAACCGTGAAACATCGCGCCGAAGCCCCTTAACGCATCCATTTATGCGGTTCAAAATGTTCCTCCATTTTCTCCACGTCAATTAATTTCATTCAATTAAAATTCCCTGCACAACCAGAAGAATCACATGAGTTTTCTAGGGATTTGCACGCGTAATTGCAAGTTCTTCCCGCGCGACAGAAGTTTAAGGATGCCAGTGAGCCAGGTGCAACTTGGTTGTAAAGCACTGTTTTCGCTTTCCATGAAGACATAAGCGTAATCTTTCAGGCGAATTATTTTTTGCGCAAGTTTTTCAAACCAAACTGACGCGTTTAACCAATGTGGGTTGTTCGGATATAGCTGGACAGCTGGTAAATTATATGCCCTTCTTATGAGCGAATTCCCTGATCCTTTACGCAGAGCGCATCACAGTCGCTCTATTTGACACAAATCCGGTAGAACAAGCATTATGCACGAATACACGCTTTGAGTCACATCAGACCATACTGGTGAAACACATTATGGCCACCAATCTTTTGGTGGCCAAGGGTCATTGGAAACTCCCTCGACCGTGTTCAGCAAATGAGAATGTGTATCAGATATTTTGTGATGCGTCTAAACGCGACATCCTTCTGTAGCACTGTAGCTGGATAACATTGCTGTGTCTTGTAAATTGGCGAGCATTGTCATATCTACCATCACGAACTAATCACTGTGTTTAAAACCTGTCGAAATGATTGAAGTCGGCACTCACCACACAGTTGTGTTGTCCTGCATTTCTGGCAGACGCAAGTTAAACGAATGGAATCTTGCTAGACAGCCCCTCTACCACGTGGATATGTGTGACGTGCATCCTAACATTTGTGCTGAGAATTTGATTNTTCTTAACGGATGTGCGCTATTATTTGAATGGTACCTGAACAAATGCACATAATGCATCCTAAGTGGAGCTATCACATTTTTTGCCACTTGACCTGTGCGCTATCTCACACCGCCCGAACAATCTACAAGTTTCGGGATACCGAATCACCAACCGACATCAGGTTATATTGGGCAGTCTCAACGCCCTAACGCAAATAATTCTACAACCCCTAATTTTATTACTGAACTTCACGCAATGGTGCAGCGCGCAATTTAAATGATGCAGCTCTTATGAAAAATACCACAATGTTTTATGCTCATCTTTATTAAACCGGTTTCATAAGTCTCTGTTTAATGGCCGTTGATTTAGCGGTGAGCTACACGCTAGTTGTACAAACGATCTAGCAGCCGACCGGTTGACTAACAAAATCATTCACACGCAGGGTTCAGAGCCTGACGCATTACAGTGCATCAGATTCCCCGTCGTTTAGTCAATAAGCGGAGCGACTTCTTGGCTGACAAATTCAAGTGAACTTACCATTTACCGCTCCACGAAGAAAGACTAGATACAGTCCCTCGAATGGATTAACCCATGTGACGCGGCCCTGGATGATGCCAGAAGAGGTTTCACGTGATGGACTTGGCCGCCAGCTAGGAAGATCATGCAGTGGAGTTCGACACGCCGGCCGACAACAAGTGGGCTATGATTCGGTTCAGGACGGCCAGCATTAGACCTGTATGTGACCCGACCGTGTTCTTCGCCAGCCTGCAGCATTTGTTTGATTGGGCCTTGCCGGAACTGGACGGAGTATCGCGCCAGCGGTTGCTGTCCGAACAATTCGTCGAGGGAGTCCAGCCTGCGCATCGTGCCCAGTTGCAGTTGGCAAGAGCAACTGGCCAGTTGAGTGTGGAGCACCTGGTGCATCTGGCGAGGGAATTGGCAGAGGCGCCACTGGCCAAGTTGCAGTCGCAGGAGAACAGGGATGAGTCAACTGTAGAGTACCTGAAGAAAAATTGTACCATTTTGCCGGACAGCTTGCAGCTATCAAGACGGAATCGCGGAGGCACGCTCGAATGAGCCCGTGATACAGGTGTGGCATGCCACAGTGCCGCGGCCACTGGAAGAATCGAAGCCCTCATACCTGACCTCCTGTTCATAATAAAAAATTGGACTTCACCTCTTTTCCCGGGTGGGTTGCGATTAGTGCAGTCGCGCAGGCTACCATACAGGCCATTGTCGAGATAGGCGGGAAGAAGAGCTGTGTCTGAGTGATACGGTAGGAAGGGTATCGCTGAGACGGAGAGGGAACGAAGCTGCATACAAACCGTGCGTGCTAGCCGTAAGAGCAGTGGGTGGATACTAACTGAAAATTGACCGATTGTCAATGCACTCAATGCGTCTAGCGAAAGGTCCGTGCAACACGAGTTCCTTATCAGCCCAGACATTTAGCATACAATTTTGGGAACAGATGTCCTCAAGGACACAGAATCCGTGGTTGAACGCAAGCGGGGACAACTGGTGACCAAGTATGGCGCAGTCAAGCTTGAAGGTTACCCAAGCAATGCCGTGGACGTTCTGCATATCCGAAAGCTTCTGTCCTGTAACATGCCGTCAATACAATCCGTGGTCGAGGAATACTCCGAATTGTTCACAGGCGAAGAAGATCCGTTTGGCTTCTACTCGTGGATTGAACACGAACTTCCGCTCCTGTCGGAATGCTCTCGACCTTACGGACCCCGTCCGCTGCCGCTCCGTCTACGGGAGAAGGTCAATAAGCAAGTCGGTAGATGTT